>QNGE01004187.1:0-10212 GCA_008508345.1 Paragonimus westermani
GCTTAACCAAGGATTTAGTTGATAGCCTCTTATGTTTACGTTATTTGTGTCACCTGCTTTGTTCCAAAATGTACTGGACAGAGTGATCATTAATCACAAGGATACTGTCGGAATGATATTATTATTTGTGATACTATAAAAGTTATCCATTAGTTGGATTTTTTTTATTTGAGGGGTTTTGTTTGTAGAGAGTTGTCATTAGTCCGGGAAAGTTTCCGTTTTGTATTGACTAATCCTCCTGTTTTAGTTCAGATATGAATAAAAGCGTTTTTCTGTTGGACCCTGTGAGTTCTTCAACATTATCTAGAAGTTCTACTGTATATGTCCTTGACGAAATGCTTTCTCTGATAGGTTCTTTGCGATACTATTCGATGTTTACTGCGACCCTTCCTCACAAGACAAACTTGTTTTTCAATATATTCGGTAGTTTGGTTGTGTAGGCTAACAGACATAAACTGGCATTACGTTGTACACTGCATTAGCTGAAGACAAATTCTACACAACACCAGTTTTCGCTTAAGATTTCATCAACTGTCACAGCTTGTTTATGCTCAAATTTGGAGGAAATATTCTTTGTTTTTCAGCCCCAGGCTCCTCCTCATGAGCATTCGTTCAGTGCACATCTACCCAGTGTTTCTGACCATAAGAACCTGCAATTTTCGTGTCATCCAGCGAAATCTCTGGTAAACCCATCAGCCGATGTAATACAACAACGAGGCATGGTGCTATCATCTTATTAATATGGCATCATGCACCACTGCTCAAAACATATTTAACATGCCGATTATCCCTAGCAGCGTAATTTAATCGATGCGGTGAATTAATCGGGCTGTCTTTTTGTTCAGCCACTGCTAGTCAGTCCGGCTACTCCCATAGTCCACTCGAAGGATTTTTGACCGGTATCCGCATGAAATCGTTGGCCCAGCAAGTATGATCTCCATTTTTCTAGGGCCAACACTATTGACAAACCTTCGTTTTCTCTCGTTGAACATTTTTGTTCGGCAAGCGTTGATATCTGAGAGACACGTTCAACAACACTGCCCTCGTGTTTCAGTACGGTTTCGTTTCCTACACCACTTGCATCTGTTGCGACAATAAACCTCTGTCCAGCCACCGGCAATTTCAGAGTCGGTTGTCCCTTACTCATCAGTTGTTAGACTTTGACGGACACGTGGTTGGCTCCTTCTGATCACTGAAACCGTCGACCCCTCCTCGAGATTTCGTACAAGGGGTTTACGAGTTTAGTTTCTGATGAGGCGGCTGTTTGAGGCAATGCGAACAAAAAGCTGTGGCAACGTTCTTTTCATTGTTGACACCAGAGTAACCTCAGTCACCATCAGTTTCTCGGGCAGCGGTTTGACCTTGCTCTAATCGATCGCATTACCGAGTGATACCACTGTTTTTTCGCCACTTGTGACTTTGAACTAATAATCTGTAGACCGGCTTGTTCAGCTGAAATATGCATTGTATGTTCTGCTTCATTACCGCTGTAGATGACGATATCGTCTCCATAAACAACACCAGTCTGCAATCGGTCCAGCGCCTTGAGTATAAGTCGTCTGAACATAAAAGGGGCACCCAACAGTCCAGACAGCATACGTTTGAAGTGGTGCTACTTTTCTCTCACAGTGAAAGACGTTTTATCTCGGTCCGACTTCTTGATTAGAACATGTTAAGGTCTAGACCGCAGGTTCAACAATGTAGATGTGCTGGCGTTCTCTAGCTTATCAGAAATTTCTGATATCACTGGGACGGTAATCTCGTTGAGCCTTCTTAAGGCAACACTAAATCAAAATTTACGGCGGGTTCCTTCACCAACAAGACGAGAGACCCGAACGGCAGCTATCTGCATCCTTTATTATTCTTTCAGCAAGTCCTTTTTCTTGTCACACACCTATGTGCTTCAAGAGTAGTGGACTATCTTGGAACCGAATGTTCGGACTCGCTTTGGTCTGACGGGATGGTTGAAAAGTGTGAAGCATGCTACAGAGAAAACATTCTGTCCCTCATCATGGTTACATGGGTTCACTCCCAAAGCAAAGTCTTCGAACCGAAGGAAAATTTGGAGCTTTCCCGAAAGATGTGTTCATTGCCTCCTACTTGGCAGTATTTTTCCGGTTAAAAGATCGGCACGTCTCATGTTGTACGCGAGATTGATCGTCCAAAATCGAAATTGCACAAGCGGGAAATTGTGGAACCTGTTATCTTATCTAGGTGCCTGCTTACGGTCATTGTCAGGAGGGTTGGCTACAGATCAACTGGCCCTGGTCTGCGTACTTTCAAGACACTCCAGATTGGACACTTAACGTAAGGCTGCCTCAAGAGACTAGTACTAACCCAAGAAAGAAGCTTTAATGGAAGTATCCATAAAATGAACGGATGAAGCTGGTTCGAAGGAAAGAAGAGGCACGATAAGAAGAAAATCAAGACTTATGGCACAGCTGTCCAAACGACTGCCCATACAAGAGCAGTTAGTGAAACATCACCACATAATGAATATACAAGTTAACCGTAAAACTGTAGCTCAAAAGGCCGACTGGATAAGGTCACATTTCTGGAAGTACATTTTTATTATGAACGTTTTCGTTTAAGATGAGATGATCCAAATTACTGGAGTGATCAAAAAGTTTCGTAGACGTTAACCCCAGATGATGCACAAACACGCCGCACAGAATTCAGAAGAGTTACGGTAAAGTAGCTTACATAGGATCTCGGAATCCCCCTGATGTTAGGAACACGTCTTCTCGTGTAAGTCAGATGGAATTGTTCCAGCCAAAATTTAAACAAAAAAATTCACTGTGTCCGCCCATGGCTCAAGTTAGGAACTGCCAAAGGAGAGTCTGAAACAAAATCCGAGTTTGTTGAATCCCTATGGAATGGGTCGACTGAGTTGCACTTAACAGCGAAAAATATACCACCGATGGGAAGCTTACCTTCTTGTGGCAAGGTTGGGAATGATTGTGCTCTAATCCAGGAATGCTGCGCAGGTCCGAGGCATCGAGCTGTTGCGTTGTGAAAGACTATCTTGTACAGGTTAACGGACGCTCCAAGGAGACGATTGCGCTCAAATTATTCGACAGTTCATGGTAGTTTCCAGGCTCGAGCTGAAAAGGAAATGGTTGTGGCTCCTATCAAAAATGGTTAATGCTGGAATACTTCTGCAGAATAAAATTGTGGTGAAAAAGTATATGGAGGAACCAACAGACCAATGCGAGAACTAGCAAGGGAGCGGAGGTTGACCAACGGGAATTAGACAAATACACAAGAGACCGCCTAGGAACAGTCAACGGCAAAGGTATCTGACCGATGCAATGCGTTCGATTCCGAGTATAACACGACCCCGATCTAGGAGGATCTTAGAAGGATGAAAGTTAATACGTCAAAGCAGGTTACAGTTGAACAAGAACGCGAAACATCAGTATTCGGTTTGCGGAAGCCAATTATGCAGATCTTATCACACCTGATCAAGAAGGAACGTGCACCAGGTGTGTCAACACCATCAGGGCGGATATGTGAATCACTGAAGCGACATCAGTGGGCGACTCATAGTGAAGTTTGTAAAGTGAGGACTGTAATGAGGATCGTACTATTTTACACAAATATTACACTACATTACGCTATATCACACATATTACACATCACGTTATTGGTTCGTTATCAGACGAAAGCAAACATTTAGGTACTGAAGTGACCTGTGTGAAATATATGGACAGTTGTTAGTGAAAACCACAACAAGAAGTGGTATTCTCCATATATGAACTTCACATCGGTAACTATGGTGTCCCAGGATTAGTGTTTCGTGTAAACGAATGTTTGTGTTCGAGATGATGCTGAAGCGTATGATTTCTGCGTCGATTTTCTGAATGTCATCCCTGTGCCATGCACGCAACCTGCTCACAACACATGACCCTAGTTATGTCCAGACACTTTGTGGTTATTTGGTGTGCCTCAAAACAGTTGCTATTGAACACAACCCTAACCTTGAGGGAGACTGAAGTAACTATTGTACTGTTTACCCAAATGTGTGGTTCAGCGCGTTAGCTGAGAACATGAGCACACTCCTAGCGCGTTGACTTTGCGTTGTGGTTGGACTGGCTATTGCATGCATGCCATAATGGCAACCTTCTAGTTCGTGCGAATACGATTCGGACACAGCTCAATATTCTCTCTTGTTTGATAAGCAAGCTGATCGTCTGGCGCTGAACGGTGGTGATAGGAGAGTGGGTTTCCCAGCAGTCTAGGGTTACTGAATCGTAGTGCACGCCAATCCTAAGATGGATGGTGGACAGGTTCTACTAAGGAGATGCTCCAAAAGCTTGAACGTTAAGCTTCTTGGGTACAATACAGCTTTAAACAATGTGAACCAAACGGTTCGAACAAATTTGATCTCATAGTAAACTGCGTTCAGATAGGTGGGTCAGCACTTAATCGTAGCATGTTTTACCGTTGCGAACGTTGAAGTTGCGGCCAAACTAACAAAAAAGAGCTATTATGTGACTGTTATCACACGTGAATTTGCTGAAGACAAACTGATGTCGTTTCGGCGTTCACATTGCTCTCATAGCGCTGTCTATTTCTACAGTGTTTATAGTGCTAAACTTTTTTTCGTATCCACGACGTATACATGATTTGGATAGAAACTGGGCGAGGTAGTTTCTAGCTTTCAGCTGACACAAATCACACGTGAACAAAACGTACACTGTTTCCGTTCGCAAGTTTTACCAGTTCCGCGATATTTATTTGCACAGAGTGAATGAACTACTGTACTGACATTCCACCAGTACAGGATGCTGATGATTCTATTCGTGTGTATGATTTACAGTATAATAAATTGAATGCAACAAGTTAGTCTTTTATAACCACACTGTGAGCTGTTCGAATGTACGTTCACAATTGGAGCGTATTCACCTCCAACACCGAATGGCCACAACTACCGGATACTTCAAGATGATAACGCTGTGCTCCATAGTTTCTTTCTGAATAGATGATCAAATTGTCTCACAAGACTAGATACTGGCTTGCTTATTCGGTTGTTCGATCACCCAACTTTAGTCCTCTGGGACACGTTCAGTATTATCTTGACGAAATTTCTCTCACAACAACAGAGTTTTAGACGTTTCCGTCTCTAAGACCAGTGTTCGAAGGCATGGTAACAGATGAAGTAACCACATGTTGGGGTTTATCAACAACATGTAACGAACATCCGGTGTGATTGTCTGTACCAAGGGGAGCCTAACGAAATAAAAATATATGAAAAGAAAAACACTGCCGTCTGAACACCTATGGAAATAAGGTAGCCGAATTTCTGAAATTCGACAAACGTCAACTAGGAGATCGACATCAAATACGTGAGCGCTAGCTAAAGGCATTGATTTTATGCTTGGCCCGTGCCGGTAGGCTGACTCACACTGCATTTGACCATCTGTTTTTGTCCAAATATGAACTTTGGTTTCCTGTAATCGCATACAGTAGGACTGATTTCCTTTTAGAGACCAAAATTTTTTGAAACCGTTTTCATCTTGATAAAGGACGAGGTAATCGACATCAGATGATTGAAACTTTTCAGATCAGAAGGGATAAGAGAGATGTAGGGAGTGTAAATTGACCGGTCAGTCTTTCTTTCTGACAGTTTCCTCGTGGATATATTGTGTCTAATATCGTGCTACATCACTTGGACATCATGCTGGATACAGTTAACTAAAGTTGGAAACATCACATTTACCCGTTTTCATATCTTATATAACTGAAGCCGTTAACACCGAAGTGTTTTAACTGTCCAGGGTTTACTATTCACCACTAAAGAAATGTGTGCATCGTTAAGTTTACTGATTATCTTTTGGACGCCTTTTGAGTCTGCTCGAGCAAATAAAGCAAACTCTCCGTCTGATCAGAGTCGCTGTTTCATAGATCAATATACCTATGAACAGCTTCACCCCAGATTAAGTGTTATATGGAAAACTGTGGTAAGCCACAAGTGAAGTTACAATCTGATAGTGACTTTCGGTTGACTCGGAGCTAGTCACCAGGTTTCATACGCTCACTGTGTCTTTGTACTGTTTTGAGTTCTTAGTAAAATACTTACATCGACGACTGACTCACGTTTCATGAGTACCACCTGTATGCGATGCGTAGAGCCTTCCTAGACCATGGTCTGTGTTGAAGTAGAGTTGACACCCTTTTTAAACACTGCCTCGCTATTCTCACAGCACTCATGCGGAGTTAATTGCACAAACAAAAATTCGCGTCAGGTTTGACACTAACCATATATGTACGAGTTATACATGAAAATGCGAACAGATCACACCAGCCGTTAACCGTCACAGTCACAAGCACATCATAGTCCTGTTTGCGCTAAAAGTGAGGAAGCTTGTTAGTCGGCAATAGTCGATGAACTAACTGGTGCTCAGCTCCAATGTTTGGTGACGGTCAAGACAATTCTGGATGCAGAAGTGAAATTGTTTGATCTGCGCCTGTAGTCGGAAGTGGAAGGACGAGCGGAACGGGAGAGGACCGGATTGACTGTTCGACTGAATTCGAGAGAGACACCGTTTCAGGTCCCCATTCAACCCGTACGGTACGTTTACAATTATCAAAGGCATCGTCACTTACTGATAAACAGATTGGGAATAACACAACGTTACGAACAAGTTGTAATACTCTACGTTTCAACCACCTCGCGTGGCCTTCCTCAGGAGTGTTGTACTCGAAATCACATTGACAGAGGAACAGAGGTCACATGGGATTTGCCGTGCTGCATCAGACCGGATTGGTCTAATCCTTTGCCCATTACGTGGGGGTGAGACAGATGTAGATAAGACGCGTCCGTGTCTGGTGCTGTTTATCCATCCACGCCACACTGCAGACAGGGGTTTGCTAGCATTGCGATTAACACAAGCGTGCTGTATGTAAATGGTGAGGGCTTCAGCAAAGCACCGCTCCGCATAGGAAGTTAGACCGTTGTGAATCACTCGAAATTGATCAAAACCTACGTTGTGATTCTCTGACATTGCATGTAGTGCGATGGCCAAATCCTTTTCTACCTTCTGAAATTGATAGGCGTGTTTAGGAGGAAACATTATGTGCCTCGTGTGTTCGGCAACACGTGCTTTCAGTTGTCTACTTGTCACTCCAATGTAGTTGGCATTGCAGCCACAGCATTTGATTTCGTAAATACAGTCTGTCTGGTCGCCCATAGAAATTGGATCCTTAGGACGCGTTACCAGTCGTTCTAAGTTATTGTCTAATCGAAATACAGTCCGGATAGCGTACTCAGAGAGAATGGAGCGGATTTTTTCAGATGTTTGTTCACGATACGGTATTTGCACAGTAGACTTGAAAGTTCTGGTCGTTTTGGTTTCTTCTTTAGTGGACATGCGCTTAATTGTGTTCCCAATAAATGCGTTCGGATAGTGATTAGGGGCTAGCATTTCTTTGATATGAGAAATCTCTGTTGTTCTGGAGAGCTCACTGGTGCAGATCTTATTAGCTCTGTTGACGAGTGATTTGATGACTGCTCTCTTCATACCGATTGGNTGCATTTTGTTTATCAATAACATGTTAAACACGACGCCCAAACTGTTCAACTTCATTAGTACTAAATTTGGTGCGGATATCTTGCATCATCACTTAGTTCGAAACGCTGCCGTCTGAGATTTAACTAAAATTCGGTAAATTCAAAAATTCAATCTTCAAGCCCACACCAACAATTATACAGACCCGTTCAGTCTTCAGATATCAATGTGGAGGGTTGTGATGTTACTCTCTTAAGCATGCATCATTAGCATTTGATTGGCAGTTTACTAACACACTACTGTGTAATCTATAGCAAACGAACGCAACACAAATGAAGTGGGTAACTAATGAAGGAATTTATGACGGTGAAGGAATCAACCACTTCTCGCTTTAGTTGAGCATGCTATAGTGCAATATTTCTGCCGATAAAATCCAAGTGACATTTGTTCACGAAGTTGATGGAGAAAATCTCATTGTCGGATGTAAAATATACAGAAAATGGTAGTAATTGGGGATCGCTTTCTCTCCATGAATTTGGGTTAGCACTGTTCAGAATTTGTCAACATTTCCAACTTCGTGACAGTTTTGTTTCACAAAATGGGTTTTGCAAGAACTGATCATGATAGATGTTGGTCATTCTTGTCAGTATCAGTCACCTGTTCACATGACAGATGTGTTTTCAGTGTGTTCAACTCGTCTTTTTGTCATGTGGAATTGCACTTGTTATCACTTTAACGCAAGTTCTAAAGGTTCTTTTAAACTTGTTTGTTATGAGTAATTGCTCAATTGCTATCGCGATTATTTGAAATTACCCCATTGGTCTTTCTAGTCACGATATTTCTGATATGAGCTAGGGGACGAATCGGATAATGCCACCGATATATATATATATATATATATATATATATATATATATATGGTTGTACAGAAAGCTACTTGCAACTTTCCTGATAATTGATGTGACAAACAGTTTGTCGAGGCCACGTAACACTGAGATACCGGTAAGGCCCATTCTGACACTGGCAAATTTTCCACCTCATAAATACGCATGTTCGTAAGCCGATACTCTAAATCCAATGAAACAATCACTTCAGGAGTACTTCCTTATGGTTTCTTTTGAGTTGGCAATTGATGTGGATAGCTCTGCTTTAGGAAATGATGTGCTTTTCAGATGCACAGTTATTGCTCCCATCATTTTGGTAGTGTATTTGTTGATAAAAACAATGTAATGATATTTGTGTAGATGTTCGTACACCGGCATTCCCAGAACCAAGGTTCGGTTGGAAAAAAATCAATAAAAGCGAAGCTTTTTATGGGCACTTAAAAAAGCCCAAGAGGTTTTACTCTAACTTTGTTTGAAGACAGTTGGAAAAAATCAGCATAAAGATATTCCGGTCAACTGAAACTCCGATCTATTAAATAGCACAGTGATTGCAAACAGAGTCTTAACAATAAATAGCATTTGCCCAATAATCGCATTCACAGAGCACATTTATTAAAACACTGTTATCACTTATTGAAATGTGAATAGTAGTGTATAGCCATATCTTTAAGATGCCACCGTCTGGACAATTTCAAAGGGTTAATGAAAATCGAACACCACTCATGTTTGATAGCGGGTTCCACACTCGAATTGACTGTTCAGTCTGTCACTACGAGCAGAGTTGCCTGAAAGCATCCCCTAGAGTGCCAAAAAAGAGGAATGTGTATGAAGTAGGACAAACGAAAGATAATTGCATACTTACACAGGATCTGCGCTGGTTATGTAGTGAAAACCCTTCCTCCTAATATTTTGCGACTCAGCTCGTACACTCTGAGACAAGACTGAATAAGAGGTCAACCTTTTTCAGCTAATTTCGTCATTGTGTGTGTCTGTGTGTTGGAGAGGTCCTTTTCTGTTACCTTGGAGTGATGGTCAGGCTTGCGTGCTGTTTTGATCCGGAGGGCTGTGCTGACTGGGACTTCGGTCCCTGCATGTTCAACCTCGTCAGATTGGCCAAAGGGGAGCAGCCCGACAAAAAGCAGATGCGTGCGTTTGTTGTGCGTTTTGACTGTGTGTTGTGGCTTCGTTGGGCGTGGTGCTTGTTTCTGCCTGAACTGACTCTATGTCTGTCTGCTAGGACCGTGTGTGCAGTGTTACTGTTCCTGTGAGTAGGTGCTGGGTCTGTCCTGATATGGCTGTCGATCCGCTTTTTGGTTGTTGATGCTGCCGCTTCTGCATGTGTATTTGAGCCAACAGCTGCCTTGCGGTTTAGGCTTTTTAGCCAAAGGCTCTGGTTGAGGGCCCTAATCGCTTTCCTGCACAGGTCTGGGCTTCCTGGCAGTATTCGCAGTCCATACAAACCATGATTATTGAAACAAAACCAAATACCATACTGCATCGGCCGTCGCGCAGAATAAACTGGGTCGCCCTATCTGCTGCACTTGGCAGGGTGGATAGGCGAAAATATGCTACTGCCAAACACTCACCCTCATACCTCCACTCGAACAGGAACCTCCCTGGAGATAATGCCCAATCAGGTACCAGTGCCCCGAGGACCAACCTGAGACAGGCCCGAGGACGCAGGACGCTTACCATTGGAACTTGGAACGTGCGCACGCTGCTGGATCGATGCAGCGTCGCGGAAATTCCGGAACGGCGCACCGCCCTGATCGCGATGGAACTGCGTCGACATAGCGGCCTTGAGTGAGACAAGGCTT
>QNGE01004187.1:25679-49945 GCA_008508345.1 Paragonimus westermani
GCGCATCGTGTATTGTCGCATTTACAAGCAATCGGGTCATTTTAAAGTACATGGATGAGTGAGCCGTTGGTCGTTGAAGCCGCGACCAATCAGAACAGTCTTGGAGCCTTGGCACGAGTGTGGGGCACACAGGCGGCCTTGGCGCGTATACAACAGCACACAAGAAGCTTCCAAGGAGCAATCAACTGCGAGGTTATCGGGTCGAAGGACTGTGTTTGAACCTGGTTCTAAGGTTAAATACTGAGACCGGCGAGGCGTGGGACAACAGGATCCGGATCTAGGAAGTTTCTGGCAAAGTGGAGGGGACCGCATGTATTAGTTGAACGTCGTGGCCCAGTGTATCGGATAGAGAATGAGAAAAGTCAAAATCGAGTGCACGGAAGCCAGCTTTGTAAATGGCACGACAATCCGATCAGAAGAGGATGCACACCAGGTGTGTCAACAGCACCGAGGCCAGCACGCAGATCATCGATAGAACGAAGAGAACCTGAACGCCTTTTGTTACGACTGGAACAATTTTTCCTTGGGGAGGAGTGTAGTGAAGATAGACGTTTGCACCGTACTACTTACACCTTTATTCAGTAGCAGCATGGATCGAAACGATCGCGGGATAAATACGGGGGAGATACGGGAAGAATCATTAGTGGGCAGCATCATGTACAATGGCTTTCGCCACATGACGGAACTGAGACATGGTGTCCAAAGTGACTGGAGCATCCTCAGAAGAGTGCGGTGTACAAATGAGTGTTTCTGTTCGTAGTCCCGTTGAGACGCTAATCACACTGAGTCTCCCTGTGCTATAAGTTCAACTGAGCAACTATCTAGCCGACAGCCTTTGCACTAAAACAGGTGTAATTTAGAGCTGTTGAGATGGGACGTTGTGTGGATCTTGCTTTCCACATTCAGAAAGAATATCGAGAAGTTCATTATTAATAATCTGATGGTATTGATTCAAAACAGTCACACTGAAAAGTACCAGTGTTTTTAATTCTTCCAACAGCTGGTAACCAGCGAACTGTACGTCCGGCTCGCGACCGCGTTTACTTGAACAGAGGACCGTGTTATAAATAGTTCAACCAACAACTCTCACGATAACAGATAGAAAGAAACCTTCAGCACATAACGGAATTCCCTCCTCTAAACTAGGGTAAAAACGCCAGTTGACGTGTCCGTTTGAATTGGAAGACAGTTTTGTAACGCATTCTGGTGTGTCGGAGTCGTGACACTAGGCTCTGTCTACGGCATGCTAACAGACGTCAACTCATACGACGTGCTCTCACTACTTAACATGCAATTGCAGACATATTTCAGGGATTCACGGTTCGAGGTTACTTTACCTTTAACCTGACAAAATAGTCGTTGTGGGGTCACATATGATTATTGCTTTGCACCGTAATCCAAATCCCTTGTGGTTAGATGCGATCCCTTTACACTAAAATAATCGTTAGATTGAGGGTTCTGTATATCATGCATAGTCAGCAGACTGTTGCGCTACGCCCATGGCCCTGAGAACATTTTAATCCGTTTATATCTTGTACGAACACCCGCATACTGAACAGATATCGGCGACTAGCCCTATTTTTCTTCTAGCTGAACCCCCATTATTCACATGACCCGCTGCAACAGGCAACACGTCTTGGTTTTGCTTCACTCAGCCTACGCACACGATCCGAACCGGAGATTGCGTGGGAGTTGGTCCGCTCATCAAAGTGGAGATAAACTGAGCGAAAGTAACCGACGCCCTTTAGTCAATAATCTGTTGTGACGTTTTTTCACACGAAGCGCCATCTTTTTAAAATAACTGATCGATGTTACGTTTCGACTGTGAAATAGATCATAAAAATAGTCCGAATTATCTGCGTCATTTTGTGTGCTTATGCGCATCTAAACAGCTGATTGGTTGTCTGATAATATCACAAATGTCACTGCTTAAGTCCGAATGTTGCTTAACAGTTCACGTCATTTGTGTTTGTAGTCTGATCTCAGACTGACGTGGAACGACGACAAATGAACAGGGGTAGATCCCCTTGCTGAATTGACCCCGGTTTGACAACACATTACAATTTACATGTGCGTTTACTGTATGTCCATTTTTTCAACATGAAACGAGAAATCTATTATGGTCAGTATTGATTACTTATCGGTATCCAGTGAGTATGTGGCCATTCCTGTGCTATCACTACCTCATTCAATCATTAATTCACTGTGCTCAACACAGTTCCATCAAAATCCACACGCTGATTGTTAACAGATAAAAATTGGCGTGACTGAAGTGTGGAAAGTGAAATGATCAGTCTCGATTTTTATCATAAGAATTTAAATGGAAGAGTAGGCGTGGAGACTCAACAATCGCATGAACTTTCCCAAACTGTCCATACACTGCCTAGATGCCTTTTCCATTTTTCACGATACACTGAGACCATATGAATTAAGTCGACTCATCTCCCGAGATCAGTCAGTGAGGCATCCCATCAACCGTGTGGAGGTGCGCAGTCACACACTAAGTAATCCAACCGAATTATCAACCTCATTATACGACGGTAAGGTATGATCAGTAATTACACGGAATGAACGGGTGTTTTCACAACATTTGCGTTTACGGTAAGAGCATTACGTTAACAATAACTAACCTCGATTGCTTGTTTTCGAATCCGACAGACTAAGTCAACAACGCAATTCAATTACCTCACTAGACAGGTTTTATTGACTGGTGCACAATTTAAGTGTGCCAAACAGCCGATTCTTCGTTTCCATGCCCATGTTTAAGCAGAGGACGATAGTCCAGTGGTCAATTCGTGATCCGTGCATGAAAACTCAAAGTGCTGATAACAGAAATAGTTCCACCTAGTCGTTTCAAGTCTTCTGACTAGAGTTTACTGAAAGATCATAGTTTATCGTGCACCCAGTATTCAATACACCTCCGATATAATTCTTCTTGGTCTGCAAATTAAACTTCGGCATAATCCAAAAGCATAATAACATCCTCCTACAAGGCAGCAGTCTCCATGCTCACGTTTCCCAAATTCGTTGTGACACGAAAATCAGCTACTGGGAAACTAGTTGAGTGGCATACACAGTAGCATTAAAAAATACACTTTCAGTAATTACTGATGATTAATCAGGGATTCAGTTAGTGTCTAGTTGTACATCATATGCGCGGTTGCGGCTTCCGCATTCAAATGAACTCAACAACTAGCCTCGGTCGAAAAAAACACTATGGCCCCTCACATATCCGTTTCTTTACAGAACACAAGATTTTCCGTCATTTTACAAAGCCCCTCTCATCTGTGTGTGTTAGAACTCCGAAGTCGTAGTATTTGAATTGATGACAAAAACGTGATTAGTCTAACTAACGCAAGGTATTAACCAATCTTGGTAAGCACACTTCGTACTGGCTACTTCGACCGAGGAGGCAGCACGAGTTGTTTGAGGGTGCCAGCGGCTTTGCTCAATTAGCATGGGGTTGGCTAGCCGAATTGAACAGAAGGCATCGGACCCGGTTCCCAGTATTTCATCTGACTGCAGACCGTGTTGGGTTGTTTGACCGGCAAAGGATTGCAATTTGTTGTGGCGACTGTGAATCTCGTCCATCGGCATTGGATTTTGAGACCAGTAGTAGATTTCGGTATGCAATGTGGGATTGGACCATTTTGTGAAAACATACTCATTGTCTCGCTGGCGTGTTGCTGTAGGACGTAAATACACCCGCATCAGTCGTGAAACAGGCAGACCTATTCTCGAAGCATTCGGGTGTGGTGATGACTGGTGCACGGTTGCTCTACGGAACGGAATGGAGTGTGATCACACTCGGGAATCGCTTCATATGGCTCAACGTTGTGTATCACGAGTGACATTGATTCTATCGGAACTAGAGATTGACATTTTGCTGTGGTGTATATCTAAGTTGTACATCATATGCGCGGTTGCGGCTTCCGCATTCAAATGAACTCAACAACTAGCCTCGGTCGAAAAAAACACTATGGCCCCTCACATATCCGTTTCTTTACAGAACACAAGATTTTCCGTCATTTTACAAAGCCCCTCTCATCTGTGTGTGTTAGAACTCCGAAGTCGTAGTATTTGAATTGATGACAAAAACGTGATTAGTCTAACTAACGCAAGGTATTAACCAATCTTGGTAAGCACACTTCGTACTGGCTACTTCGACCGAGGAGGCAGCACGAGTTGTTTGAGGGTGCCAGCGGCTTTGCTCAATTAGCATGGGGTTGGCTAGCCGAATTGAACAGAAGGCATCGGACCCGGTTCCCAGTATTTCATCTGACTGCAGACCGTGTTGGGTTGTTTGACCGGCAAAGGATTGCAATTTGTTGTGGCGACTGTGAATCTCGTCCATCGGCATTGGATTTTGAGACCAGTAGTAGATTTCGGTATGCAATGTGGGATTGGACCATTTTGTGAAAACATACTCATTGTCTCGCTGGCGTGTTGCTGTAGGACGTAAATACACCCGCATCAGTCGTGAAACAGGCAGACCTATTCTCGAAGCATTCGGGTGTGGTGATGACTGGTGCACGGTTGCTCTACGGAACGGAATGGAGTGTGATCACACTCGGGAATCGCTTCATATGGCTCAACGTTGTGTATCACGAGTGACATTGATTCTATCGGAACTAGAGATTGACATTTTGCTGTGGTGTATATCTGTGTACCTAAATGTTATACTGGAATTTTTGGGATTGTGCGTCGAAGCCGATTTTGAGAATGGTTTATTCACGATAATTGTTTGTTCACACTTAGACGTTTTTTGTATTACTGTCAATGTGTTGTGCAATGAGAATGTGGAATTTGTACTACTGTTTATTTATCGAGTGACGGAGTATGATGTGAATTCATCTGTTACTTGTTGGTTTGCTGATTTAAATTCCAATGTGTACTGTACGGGTTCGGTTGGATGTTCATCAAAAGGAACGGTGGAGTGTCTCTCACTGAAACAGTTTAGTTTATAATCTTCATTTTCTTGAAACTTGGACATTTCATATTAAGGTATAAATGTACCTGGGGGAATACACTGCTGCAACTATTGAAAGGGATGACTGTGAACTTTGCAAGGCCCTGTGAAGATTAGCACAGCTTTGCTGGAGGTTGTTCTGATATGCGATTACGCATTGTGTCACACTGACCATTAGGGCGTTTTTGCTGAAGAGTTACATACTGAAGTATAACTCTTACGACGAGTGCCCAATTCACTCTGATTGAGGGCGTCCTGAAGCTTGTTGAAAACGCTAGTTGAAAGACATCTAGAAATGTAGTGCCAGATGGTAGTAAACGGGAATCCCCCGGGATGTGCTTGGTCTGCGGGAGTGGAGAATGTGGGCCCATGAAAGAGTGGTCAATTCTGCCGTGTTCGATTTCATTGGAGACAATTGTACTCTGTTTGATGATCATACTTAGCGGTGTGGTATGCTGATGATGAACGGTGAAACTGCGATTACCACCAAAACCTTATCTTACTGAATGAATAGTGTTCTAATCAGGACAGTCATTAGTTGATTTATACTCCCTATTTACTGAAAGCTATTCCTGATGGAGTTAATGCATGGCACGTGGGTGTATCCAGATTACTTACGACTTTTGTATTCCACTGCACGTTTTACGACAAATTAACTACCCACTTACCTTCTATAACCGAATGTTTTACGTTCGCGAATAAAAAGGTTGAATGAACTATTAACGTCTCGCGAGTTGTCCTTACTTTCGTTACTCGTCTGACGATCTCGACTGTCGTGTAGGGCAACCTGTAAGTTGGGTACATGCAATTGAAATCCTTCATTAACGCTCCCTGTTAGTCAACTACCAGAATCGTATGCGCGTGCGTGAAAGTGCAGCGATTAGATTGCCAGTGCAATGTTTTTTACCGTCGTGTTTGAACGGGCGAGCGGGCGCAAACTGATTTCGACCATCTGTTCGATCTACAAGTGTGATTGTCTTATGGTGCCAATATTTCAGCATTCCCTTTGAGCTTAACAAAAGACAGTCCACTCAGTCCTCCTGCTTTTTCCATGTTGATCACTGCCCCATCGACATCAAATTAGGCACTATTGAATCACCCCACGTGAAAGCTCAGTCACGTTCGTTTGTGAGTAGTGCTTAAGTTACCCGATCTCCTCGACAGGAGACACGTGAATTGTCCTGTTGAATCTTACCGATAAACCTGTGATTAGGAATTCCGAAACAGGTCGAAAGCTTCGATTCCGTTAAACTTGCCAAGCAATATTTCAGATTACTGATGAGTAGTCGGAGATTTTCTTACTTTGAGTTCGAAAAGGCTACACTGAAAAGAATGTAATGAACATCTCCACTGTCGAGTGCCAGCCATGTTCTAAGCAAAACTGCATTTAGCTGCAACATGCGATACGTTATGTTAGTCTACACGTAATCCTCGGTGTACACGGTAACAAGACTGAATCGATCTCAGCCTATCAAATCTAAGCCAACGTAAGACGGTTTCATAGACGAATCTATCATGAGTAAAGGACTCAAATCCCTCAATTCGAAATTATATCTCTTCTGTAAAGGACTGACTTAGACCAACCACATAAAACAAAGTCATAAAAAATAGACACAACTTGCGATGGCTATCTCTTATAGAAAAACGATGGATTGAAAACTTTCTCATCAAGCGCATTTAACTCAGAAGTACACATTGCATAACTGTCCCATTTCATCTATTTATGACAGTCGGAGTACGCAACAATAGCTATCGTCCATATACCTTTCTCAAGATCGGCTTCGACGCACAATCCCAAAAATTCCAGTATAACATTTAGGTACACAGATATACACCACAGCAAAATGTCAATCTCTAGTTCCGATAGAATCAATGTCACTCGTGATACACAACGTTGAGCCATATGAAGCGATTCCCGAGTGTGATCACACTCCATTCCGTTCCGTAGAGCAACCGTGCACCAGTCATCACCACACCCGAATGCTTCGAGAATAGGTCTGCCTGTTTCACGACTGATGCGGGTGTATTTACGTCCTACAGCAACACGCCAGCGAGACAATGAGTATGTTTTCACAAAATGGTCCAATCCCACATTGCATACCGAAATCTACTACTGGTCTCAAAATCCAATGCCGATGGACGAGATTCACAGTCGCCACAACAAATTGCAATCCTTTGCCGGTCAAACAACCCAACACGGTCTGCAGTCAGATGAAATACTGGGAACCGGGTCCGATGCCTTCTGTTCAATTCGGCTAGCCAACCCCATGCTAATTGAGCAAAGCCGCTGGCACCCTCAAACAACTCGTGCTGCCTCCTCGGTCGAAGTAGCCAGTACGAAGTGTGCTTACCAAGATTGGTTAATACCTTGCGTTAGTTAGACTAATCACGTTTTTGTCATCAATTCAAATACTACGACTTCGGAGTTCTAACACACACAGATGAGAGGGGCTTTGTAAAATGACGGAAAATCTTGTGTTCTGTAAAGAAACGGATATGTGAGGGGCCATAGTGTTTTTTTCGACCGAGGCTAGTTGTTGAGTTCATTTGAATGCGGAAGCCGCAACCGCGCATATGATGTACAACTTGACACTAACTGAATCCCTGATTATTCATCAGCATGAATGTTACAAATCCACAGTTTATTTTAACATATTACTGATCTATTTCTATGGAATGTTTCTAAATAGCCTTCGTTGCATTCATGTGTACTTGGTCAAATAGTGGCGTTCACTTTCAACCATTTCGTAACCGCAGTACTCTTCGTAATCTCTACTGTTCTGATTCGGATGACATCAGGAATGTTGTCAGAATGTATTTTTAACGTGTACTTATGAAATCGGATCTTTTGTTCGAATACTTCTGCGCAGTCGGCGGTTCAAAATACACGCCTGTCGATTTGACTATTTTTAACGTCATGCCAATTCCGTGATACGGCTTACATACCCAGAGCCTCAGCAAGTGCGTGTCAGTTAACTAAGTGAGTTCAAGTCATAATATACTGTCATTTGTGATTGAGCCACAGGCTGAAGAACATGAATCAGGAGTCCCATAAAAGTTTGAATGAGATCCGTCAATGATTTAGTCCCCGTTGAATAGTGGATTCACGCGACGATCGCCGTTTGGACACTTAACCACAGGTCGGGGGACCCAGCCTTGTTGTAACCATGCTGCTGGTGTACCTCAGCTGTCTAATACTGTGCTGGTGGTTGCCAGGATCTACTGCTTCCAATTTGGAAGGTAAACATCTCGCCAAGCTGACATCACATTTGCTGCTCCAGTAGACACAGGAAACATTGTTTTTATAAATGGAATACTACGTACGATTGTTCGTAGCATCCACATCCTCATGAGCTTTTCGGCAACCTTTGAGAAAAGAAGTACTGTTCTTGATTAGCGACTTTGTTAGAGCCCTTCAGTGGCGCATCACTTCTCCACAGCTGGGGTTAGAATTTCGGTCACGCTTTCTTAATCAGCCATGTTGACCACTGCCTCATTGGCCTCATATTGCCAGTATGATCAACCACGTTACCTCATTGATGCATGATCGGAGTCCAACTCCCATCTGTGGCAAAGATATGTACCACTTCAAGAGGAGAGAAATTCGAGTTCGAAGTTTCCTCTTAAAAGAGGCTGGCTGAAAAGTCTACGTGAATGCGAAGCCTGCAATCCATTGTAAGTGCTGCTTGATTTATGTTAGCCAAACTCCACCACTACTTACCAGTGGACATGGTTTCGTTTACGAAAACCCATCTCACCGACACATTGTTTACAGATATAGTATCACAATGTGGTGTTTTGCCGATAAAATGTGCTAGCAACACTACAATGACATTGTTATATCCACGAGAGTCTCGTGTGTTACATAAAGGCAGTAAGCTGAGTGACCGGTGAAATGTTTGCACTGTAAATTGCTCGACCACATGTTCGATCATTTTCGTTTCATTGATCTTCCCACAATAACGCGAACCGGTTTCACTTGCGTTCAAAGAAACCTGGTAAATCCTAGATAATGACAAATTTCAACACTATGCTTACAAGCTTTAGAGAATCACGTGGAACCACGAGAGTTTTCGAAACGTGACAATCATTTTTCAAACACTGTGCAAAGATTAAGTGTACAACTAGTGCCTGACAGAAACGAAGTTGTAACGCCTCAGGAAACCTGAGAGCCATAGTTGTTGGAGTTGTCCTCTCAATGCATGCGTATCTTGACTTCCTTATTTTAAATATCTGGAGAGTATTTTGATTATTAGCACTATATGTTGTCTTCATTAAAGTCTGAAAACGTTTCATGTCAGCGTTTAAAATGTACCTCTAGTCCGCTTAACTTTAACAGTCCATTTATCAACACATGTGTGCTTGCTTAATAGATGCGTCGTTTAACAGTTGTCTTCTCCGGTTTGTTGCTAAAGCAGATTACACATTTTCCTAGACCTCTGTAACATCTGTCACGTTGGAGTAGCACTCTTCTAAATGAATGCCTTGATTTCACTGCTTCACATCATTTTATAATGTGGAAATTTTTAGGCAAAAATCCCACCAAACACAATGCATCCCTTTTATTCCAATCACATCATCTGCGTTCCCAAATCTTTCACATGATCCCAGTACGAAAGTATATTTACAAGCACTTGGTTCAACTTTTCTTCTGTTAATCCTTACCTAGTTCAACTTCTGCAAAAGCCCGACTTTTAATTTCAAACCATGACCGTTCGCTAACATTACCACTGAGACCAATTCATTGGCTTCCCAACCTTTATGGGATTTGCCCCTTCGTCCTGGTTTCCAGTGTACTTTCTGTCCTACCAATATAAGTGTTTCCGCAACTGCAGGAAGTTGACTGATACAGTGACCAATAAAAAAATATATTCTGACCGGAGTACAGGCAACCTAGCCGTTTTTGAGAGTAAGACAAATATCCTGCATTCTACATGTGTTTCAACGTGATGCTGATCATCCTTCCAATGATGTTCATCAAAGTGACATCTTTGGAACGGAGTTTGGTCGAGAAAAACCTATCCGAGAACTCCCACAACCACATTTTCCTGAGGACTAAGTTTACTCCATTTCCGTGCGAAACATTCCGGAAAGTTGACAGTTGGCTCTGTAAAACAGCCTTCGTGCAAGTTACCGTTCATTGGAAACGGGAAAAACCATGAAACTCATGTTGTCCTGTCCCTAGTGGATTACAACACACTGAGTGTTCAGTACTATCTAAGCGGCATTTAATGAAGATGTACGAGAAACGTGGATTGGTCTTGTCACAGCTCTACCACCCATGCAGAATCAGAACGTAAGGCGTGACAGCGTTCACCCGTTTACGTCACGCAGCATGTGACCAAGGCGAATGTGTCATATTCAGCGCAAATGTAGCCCGAATGACAATCGACCAATCAGAAAGCAAAAACCTATTGATCCAGACTGACCAAACTGCCAAAGGCTAGTGAGACGAACGTGTGCAGTGCGGTGACAGGATAAAAGTACATCGAACATCAATAACCGTGGAGCACGGCTGCGATATCTACCTCTTCAACAAGAGCGAGGTACAGACTAAGCTTTGGTATTCACATCGCCTGGTGATGAAACGTTTGCAACCTAAATGCCAAGCTCGGCGAACATATGCATACCAAAACCATCAACCCGAGCTACAAACAACATCACCACTGTTCCCAACCATCGGGTACGGACTAAGCATCACCCATAATTGATCGCGGCTACCGCATTCGCGTAAACTTTCCAGCCGACCCCTCCCGAAAACAAGCACTAGACTGGAGTTTCGCTCTAACTGGAGCTCGTCAGTGATGCGTATCCTCGCCACGGCCTGGCGTAGAGCTGCGGCCACGCTTCCATGAGGCAACCGTGGTGACGACTGTGCCACTGACCTCACATTATGCACGACCGAATTATCATATGTGAAAACTCGAACGTTTTCGCTTGTGAGTAATGATTAGGTTGCCCGAGAGCAGACACAGTAACTGTCTTGTTAACTCCAATCGAACGGCTCTCGGCTAGGACTTTAGTGCAAGTTGAAATCACAGAAATCACTAACGTGTTGAGCCACATGAAAGCGGGGCCGCAGATCCAGTCCGAACCGTGGCGAGAATGTGCACTAATGACGAGCTCTAATCAGAACGAAACTCGAGTCCCGTGCTTCTTTTGGAGAATGGCCGGCTAGAAAGTCTATGGGAATGCGACAACTACGATCAATTGTGAATAACATTCAATCCACATGAAAACCAAAGTCCCCTACAACTTATCAGCAATCAAAAGCGAGTTAATCAAATGTCATAAAAATGTTTTCGGAGGTTAACACCTAAACGACTGATTGGGAGGCGAATACGAGTAGATGTGCAAAGAGCAAGAATGTTTGAAGTGGTTGGGGGTGTTTGTTACGTTGGCGTTAATGAGAATACATCAAGCAGTATGTCAATCGATAGTGAATTATTGGATCGTTGTCAACTCGTTATCATAAGGGCGTGTCCAGATGAAGGTTCCAACTCCAACTCGCGATAGACAATTATACCTGATAGCCAAACCTTCCTGGGTGTGGCATATAGTCCGCACATAGACTGCACCACCAGGTCGGAAGTGTCTGGGACGTGCCCCACGATGCCTGTTGAATTGCAATTCCATCGGTTTATTTCTCTCTGGCGGAAGGTTCCATGGATTTATGACATTAAGTGGAAGTCTCAATCGTCGTTCCAGAAATGCTTCATCCAGAGACTGTTGTTCCGATGTCGTTGGGTTGGCTATTGAACAGTAGGTTCTCAGGAAAACCTATCAGTTCCACTACTGCAGCTTCTTCCAGTTTCTGTGAGAATCTTTTAAACGTGTCTCCACTTGACCGTTAGATTGCGGGTGATAAACAGGCGTGAATACGTGATGAATACTGCTGATACCAAATTCTCGAAATTCCACTGAAACGGTCTGTGGCCATTGTCCATCACTAAAATTACGGGAACACTAAATTGAGAACAGAATTGTCAGAGAGGAATGAAGGTTGTTGTGTTATGGCTATTCACATTCGTGGAACCCCTGGTCACTTCGAGTATACATCAAATGATAGTAAGTACGAAAATTTGTCTGAGGGGCCTGTAATATAGAACAGAATCTGAGACCATAGTTTGTCAGCTTTGGGTCATGAGTATGGATAAGGTTCAAGAGGGGCTTTCATGGCTATTGCGCGATTTTTGTGGATTCGAGCCGATTTTTAGACTTTACTATCTATTCCAGTCCAATAAACGTAACTGTGAGCCACCGAATTCATAAGACAAACACCAGGATAGCTCGAATGTAACTACTTTATTACGCGCTGCTGTAAAACTACCGGAATCACTACACGATCTGCTGACATCAAAAATCCGTCATTCATGGTGAGTAAACCATTATGGAGGAAAACCGTTCCGATCTTTCATTTATTGAGCGAGTTACCCGATCATTCTAGAGGCACTACATGAGTTGCTGTGACAAATCATCTTTTTTTGTTGTGTCTATCACCATTTCGGCAATCACTGGTAAACTGCGAAGTGAGTCTCAAAATGTTATGCAGAAGGCATCACCTACTGGTATCGATGAAATGGTTGAGAACTCACCAGGCTTTTTTATTGTCCGTTTTGTTATGAAACGGGATGAGACATCTACATGCCCAAAGCTCGATGTTCTCTCGAACTGGGTGCCAAAGGTAACGGTTCTGTCGGTCTTTCTCAAACGTTGGACAAAATTTGCTATTTGGCCTTTACTTGTCGACATACCGTCTGCGCTACTTGAAACATTGTGTCCTTTAACAACTTCATGACACAGCAGTCTCAAACGGGTGAACCCGTTGCTTGAAACCCCAGATTATCGATTACCAGACATCTCATGATAACAGGTCACCAGGGTGACCTAATTAAATCATTCAAAATATTTCTACACAATCAGAATCCGAAGTTACTGGACTTAAGCGGACCTGTGTTGGTCAGATCTCACCAGTCAACGCTATGCACACAAAAATGGTTGAAGCAACCCATAGGGTTGACATTGTGTTGACCACAGAATACGTGGTGTGAATGTATGCCTGTCCATATTGTCTATCTCTATGTATATTTCATATATAGCATGTGTGTTTCATGGTTATGCTATATCGGTTCCTTCAGGGCCGAAGGTATTGTTTGTCTCACTTTAACTACGGACATGTCAACTAAAACAGGGCCGGATGGACTCCTCATGGCCGCTTCATCTATTTATTGAAAGTCTTTACATAAAAAAATAATAAAATTCCATGTCTTTCGCGAAGAGTAGTGTTTCAAATAGTTAACAGGAACAGGAAAATGAGCCGAGTTGGATTGAACGTAATCATTAATCACAGGTGAAACCTATCGTCTCTCTTAACGATAGGTGTGTGAATAAAGAACGGAAAACAATGGAGCATGTCGTGTCTGTGGCAAAATTTGGATTTACAGCACATTGTACCAGGTCAAACGTTTCTTTCACAATATGCCAGTTAGTCTCTGGCGAACAAGCTTCGAAAGGCCAACCAGATATTCCGTTGGGTCGTTCATTAATAAAATGGGCCGCATAGGAATGTTTGAATTATGAGTTTTAGATAAACCAAGCAGTTGTAGAGTCTTGGTACCTACAAGCTTTGAAATGTGACATTATCTTCCGTTGATAAAGCCACGTAACAAAAGTATCTGCAACTCATGACTACTGTTTTTCTACTGACAACACATTACCCGTCTGAATTGGTTAGAATCCACAAGGACTTCTTCAAACTTGTTCGTGTACACTTGGCAGTCCTTAACAAAAACACCGATTCCTATATCTGGCTTTAGAATAACAATATTTTCATCTTTCTTCAGTTGTTAGAGGACCCTTAGGTGTTTACTGGAAAGTTAGCACTTTGGCTGTTTTGGAAACTGTAGTTTTGTCCTAATTAAACGGCTATATGACTATATCAATCGGGTCTCACACTAATGCGGAGTTCCGATTCCTCTTACACGGGGTGGGTGGTGTGAGGCCAAGATTGTAAATCAACACATATTTGATACTATATCTTTCGGTACAGATGTCTACTGGAATGGGTTGAACAGTAATGCTATTACGTATCATATTTTTACATTTGTATCACTATTCCTAACGGCGACAGTCAATGCAGTTAACACTGGGTCGTCTGATTGGCTCACACTCATCCCTTTGAATACATTATGACCAAAATAGTTTTATTCACGCTTACATCAGTGACTCATCAAAATTCAATGAAAGCGGGGTTCTGAAGAATGCATCAAAATGACTGTATGAGCTGCCCATGGAGATACACAGGTTAAAGTGGTAATTGAGTGCAAACAATTAAATCCACTTCGACCATATTCAGAAAAAAACGACAGTAAACAATGCAAAAGCATCAATGAAAGTTGAGACTACGGAACCAACGGTATAGGGTTGTTGAATTTCGAAAGCAATTAAAAATGTTTAGAGGACAACTTGGCTGGACCACTGTTGACATATACGCTATTGGGAACAGCTGAAGACTATGACTGATGCTGGCTGATCATGAATCCACTCGATGAGTTTTTGTAATGAGATAGGCACATTCCACTATGTAGCGTTAGGCCAAAGTTTCGCTCTGATTAGAGTTTCTCAGTGAGTATATCTTTATTCAGATCATCAGTTCAGCTTTAGTCTTACCCACAAACATTTGTAGCTGGACGTTTGGCTGGGCCAACGAAATCGTCCAATACGACGACGATGACTACGAGTTAACCAACACGTCCGTCTTAGGAGCACACGGATGAATCTCACGGATCATTCTCAAAGTAAGCAAATGCAATATTGACAAACATTCTCATAAAAATTATTCAGATCAAATACAGGACTGCAGGTGCTCTTGAAGTCACGTGTATGAACGGCAGCAACATGTACGGCTGAGTTAAAAATGGTGATGGAATGGACGACCAGTATTAGTTAACAGACACCGTTTACTAAGACCACCATAGTCATAAGTTGCTTTATCCGTTCTAAGCAAATGGTTACTCAGTGAGTGCATATCGCTAACATTGAAGTAGGTCTGAAAGAAGACAGTGCATTTCATCCAAATTGTGTTTGTTGGATGCGTACGAAATAAGCATTGCAAACTGTTCTATTCAGCTTCTAATTCAATTTTGTACACAGAATATGCATGTCGTGAAAGCAAAACATAATGTAACGTCACAACAAAACATGTTCACGAAATCAGCAAGTAAAATTTGTGAATAAGCATGGTAAGTTGACTTATTGGAGCAGATGCCTCACTACTATCACAGGGATTGCCAGCATCCGTTTTTTTTGTTTTGGCAACGAGCACCAAGTTCAGAAAGTTGGCACGATGCCGTTTTATAAACAAAGGCTTGAAAATCGTCAGGGCATGCGCATATTTGGTTCCACAATCTCTGTCAAATCAACAACATTGCATAGTGGTGTCTGCTCGACACACAACGGTCGGTCACCTGACAGAGAAGACACAATAGCTACTAGACGATTGGTCGATTGATCTCACGTCAGTGAAAGGAAGGTGGGTAATCGACCCATTGATCGTACCAGGGGATAAAATAAAGCACCCACAAGTATGGTATAGTGTTACTTGGATCAACAACTTAGAACAGTCAATACTGAACAGAGTATACTTTACCGAACAAAAATCGGTTACATTTAGTTTTGGACGAGCTTCTCCGTTCGCAGAAGTAATCAGCACTGATAGCATGCATAAAGGTAATCGCAGTTCCTTTCAAATTTCGTTATGCTGACAGCTGACTGAGAGTTAAATCGTCTGCTAAATATGCCTTTCATTGTGATGACATGACCGTTTCTCACTCCTTCCCGTGCACACAGACAGTTTCGTCGCATTTTGTCCGCAAGTTTTAACTTCAACATTCATCATGAAAGATTGGGTGAGCCCCTTGCCTCGGCGTAAGACAGTTCAGCGTAGAGTCAAATCACAATCAATTACACGAAACGCACACTGTCCCCCAAAGTTAATCACGAGAAGTCATGGCAGCAACGAATTCAGTGAGGCATTTGCTTTACTGGCCGGTTATGAATCCACGTGAGGCTGAACCACAAACAAATATTGCAGTCGGTAAGTAAACGTCGAGGAATCCCAGGAAGAAGGTGAGTCGATGGCTAGCAAGACATCTAGACATTGACGGGCTATCCAAGTATTGATTCATTCTGACAGATCGTGCTTTCAAATAACAATCATTACGCAATTCACACCTTGTTCGTATACTTTTGGTGGTCCATTGCAACAATACTGATTCCCCTATCTAACTTTTTTGGCAAGGTCTGGCATGTGCACTGAAAGAAAGCAGGAACACGGTGAGTCAATAGTAATGATGTTATGAGTGTGGGAGCTGCAAATCTGTGAGTAAAGCTTGCTTGGGCTGTTTCCAAATTCAGCGTTTTGTTTTCCATATTGGAGGACCTATTCAACAAGAAAATGTGGGTGAGCTATAGTCATCCGGAAGAATCAGTCGACACGAGCAATGGAGTAAATCATAACCTATTCCACTGAGGCACGTTTTTATATTGACAAAGTGGGTTATCAATGCCTCAAGAGAAGACAAGATGCTTTGCCGGAGTATTCCACGATGTCTCAAACTTACCCAGCAACAAACCTGCTAAAAACAAGAATCAGGAGTTGACGATGCCGCTCTCAGCTAGCATAAAACTGCGATGGGAATGATTGCATGCAACGCAAGGATGGAACAACGCCATTGACGGTTTTTTCAAATGGGGGCATTCTTCCAGAGAATACGTATACGGATAGACGATACGTCGAGATTACGATGGGTAATTTTGTATTGTTGGTTAACAGTTCTCGGCATCGCCCGTGTGATGGGGGTGCTGGCTTATGTTCTGGGTTCGGCCGCCATGATGTCATAATCACATTGATTCGGTATTCGAACTAATCCAACCGGGATGGTGGTAAAATCAAACGTAAACGACCTGAATGAAGTGGACGGCGTGATCAGAGAGGGGAAATATCAAAATATTCGGTATCACAAACTATGAGGCTGCTGAGAACAAAAGAAAGGAGAGGAATATCGGGCTGATTGGACGTTAAGGAATCAACACAACAGTGAAATTGTCCCAGTTAGGCAAATAAAAAGCTGTCTCCACGAAATGGTCGTGTATATCTGTGGACGACAAAATCCACAAGCGCATGTTGCATACCCATTTGGTACCAGTACATAACATGACGAACTACACTGCCCAACAAAAATGTCTTCTAATAGACAGCTCGCGCAATCGTCCTTTCGGGCCTCGTTAGACGTCGTCATGTATCTCACACTAGCGACGCTAGTTGTCCTATCATCTGTAAGTTTGCGATAAACCACAGCCGGTCAACTCACGAGTGTGCCATATATGATTTTCCTCATCTGACTTCGTGTCACTGGCCTCCATGGCATAGTAAAAAATCGAAGGTGTTTTTGTTATCGACCAGAGGAGCTGAGCTGAATGTTACCGTTCCATCGGACGACAGTGAGAGGAGATCACGTCTAGTGGAAATGAGAACTGACACATGGTTAGCGGCATCCGTTTGGGATTGGCTTGTTAAAGTGACTGGTAGTGAAGCCCAGTGTGAACGCCTTAACTGGACTTCTACCACAGTGCTGAGGACCCTAGAATTGCTGACCGATTCAAAGGACAAAATTTTCTACAACAGCTAAGGCAGGACTTGCTTTGCCAATTTTGCCGGTCATTCAGCGTTCACAAACAGCCTGACTGTCAAGTTACGGGGTTTCCGGAAAAGCTAGCCATAACAATCGGGATCACACGATGCTGAGTTCGAGATACGTTCGAATTGTCAATAGCTCAGTAATAATGTTTGGAAAATAGCGCACTAGGATGGAAAATTCCACAGGCATTGAAGGTCTTTTTCCAAAAATCGAGGACACTCTGACATCATGAAAAACAGTAGAAGTTTGTTGATATCCTGACGGTTATGAATGAAACCGTTTCCATTATGTATCACCGAGGTGCTCCGCATTCATGGTCGGAGAAGACTGAAGAATGGAATATTCCTACGCTAGGGATGCCTTTAACCACACTTATCACATTCTAAGCAGCTGCCTTCGTCCGGTTTACCCAGTAGGTAATCTTTCAATAAGACATCTCGACTGTACTTACTGAGTGACGGCCGTGATACTCATGGCTGCAAATATTTCCACCTAGTAAATTGGAGGAACTTGATCTCTTTCGGTCACGTTGGAGACAAAAGATGTTGCTACAGAAACGTCCACTAGGATTATGGAACTTCTAAAGCTTTCGAAGTCGGATGAGTGGGTGTAAGGTGTAGAGACGAGTTAGAATGAACGCCCAATATTCAACAAAGAACACTTGATCAAAGTTTACCATACCCTTGCAGTGATACTGGACTAATTTATCCACTTTGGGCAAGTCGTCATCAGGCGACTGCGCCCATACAGAAGTTCTGCAGACCTGGGAGGACAGTGCGGTTTGCCAAATATGCTTATTCCATCCATACGGTCCGAACTTTCAGTGTCAGCAAAAACACAGGCACGTGACCGTATGCTTCAATGAACACGAGATTCAAATGAACAGTTTGTCGAAAATAGTGCTAATTGATTGTGCAGGTTGCGCAAATTTATTATCGCATAAGGTTCGAACTTTGAGGGTATTCATAAGACTCCACACGCTTAGTGTGTGATCAAACCCCTTCACGGAAGCCGGACCCGATGGTAGTCGTTCTCTGCGGTCGTGATGATATACTTAACGGAAACCAAGGCGATGTGATCACGCGAGTCGCAGGTGATTGGCTGTCACGGGACATAAAATCATTTCCTGAGTGTAATCCATCCAATGCAGAACCTTGGCGCGTTCGCTGTTATGTACTCTTAGCATCACGCAATGCCTACCGCGTGACCTTCAGCTGAACACAAACGTGACTATACGGTTTAAAAACAGGCAGGGACACCGTGATAAACACTGTATAATCACCGCAAGCGATCTAATGTAGCTGAGTCTGTCTGGGCTGAGAGGTCACAATCATTAGTATTCGTCATACACCAAATCTCTGTTGTAAACTTGAGGTGAACAAAACAAGCACGTAAATATCAGAACGGTACATCGCCAAAGGTCACGCCATTAATGTACGGTGCGATCAATAACAAAAGCAACCGTCACTTTCCAGTTGACTGAAATCGTCCTAAAATCGACAGCTATCAGCTCAGTGCGAACAATTCTTGTCCAGAGAGCAGTCAAAAATCTCAGTGTGCATGACTGATGGCCTGGCAATTTTTTTCGCATTTTGCACTAAAAAACAGGCGATTAGAGAACGGAAAACGGAGGTCAAACGTGAAACTAAACATGAGATAAGCGTACCGCAGAGCCATTCGTTAATCAGTCAGTAGCATCATTACCAGGGCAGTGCTAAGCTAACAAACGAGTCTTTCTGTACACAGAGGTCGATACCAACATGTCAGAGCAACTGCCTCAGCATATCGTTTGCCGGTTGCGTAAACGACTGCGAATGCCTACGTTGGGTTCACCTGGTAATGGCTGTCTAGGGGATGACGAGCGTTCTCTGATGCCGGCGGCCTGTATGGTGGTTATTGCGTACACATGAGTGTCACCACATGCTTCTTTATACGTGTCGGAATGTGATCAGAAATCAGGAGTTTCAGCTGCCGTACCCGTGCAGTCGACCTGGCAACTACATGAAAACCGGTAAATGATACAAGTTCTGACAAACGAAGACATTTGGGGTTCTGAGGGTGGAAGTGGAATTCGTTTTGCGATACAGGCTGGTACGACCTCTGCGGCATTATATTTCCGTAGCACAGCGGCCTTCAGTCAGTGTTGTAACAATGTAATGGTATCATCTCCTTTGAACAGCAGTTATAAGAAGGTCTTCACGTTTGCCACCGCCATCAATGCTCGTGAAACTTCGTTTGGAAACCTTGGAGATCAGTGGTTGCGCATATCCGTTGTCCAGAAGAATTCAACTAATTAATTGCAGTTCACTCTGGATTGCTTCCCGGGGGTGACTCTTTCTAGCTCTATTGAATAGCGTCCTGATGAGATCCGCTTTCAAATGCATTGGTACGAGGCTGTTAAAGTGTATATACTGGCCCTCCCAAGTGCACTTGCGATAAACTGAGCGTCGCACCGAAATGTCAATTCCCCGAGTAAGGCGGGCATCAACGAAAGGAGGAGAATCATTGCATTCATGTCCAGAATTTAATGTAACGTTGACATGCAGTCCGTTGAATACCGTCAGAACTTCTTCGGCATGTTAGTTACTGTCAGTCACAACTAATACATCATTCACATATTGTAGGAATATAACTGCTTCAGAAAGTTTCTCACACCCGATTTTCTAAATAGGCCAAAAAGATGTCAGCCAAGTTAGATCCCAAGAGACTTCTCATGGTTACGTTATGTTGGCCCTTAGGGTGAAAACTGACAGATGGCTGAGGCTTTCCAACGATTCCTTTTATACCAACATTAATTCACGTGGCTCCGGGATGCCACACCTTCGGTCTCGTAAGCTCCTGAAGCGGTGACCTCGCAATGAAAGAAATCCGTCGCCTAAGAGTCAAAGTTAACATTGAGTTCTATGCGATTTTTCACCCCGGTAATTTGGTTGATGGACTCCCATACCCATTTCAGCAACCAAGATGATTATCCTGGACCAAGATTAAACAAAAATCAGTTTGACGCGAAGCGCTCTATAACTCACTCGATGACGTATGCTTGAAACGTCCTCAAACGACCCTTACGCATAGAACTGGTGGCAGAGCCCCTTCTGGAGCTTTCGTGCCAATAAAAGGAGGTGACGAAACTTCAAGCCGTGTATGTTACAAATGAAAAGCCCTTGCTCGCAAGGTTGTCTAACGACAACGGATAGTGACGTGATGTCAGCCATGAAAGTTTGTCACGCATACTCCAATCGGGCCCTGTTAAGTATTCGGCCACAGGCAGGTGCTTTAACAATGTAGCTCGGCTTATCACTCCCAAACTGGGGACCCCCTCAAATAATTCCAGAACCGTGAGCATCCACGACTGATTCTTGGCTTGGATCCACATAACTCTATTTCCAAAGATGGTGCGATCCACATAGTCGATGTGATCAATTTGGCTACTTGTAACTCCTGCCGAATAGGCAGCACAAACAGACAATTCGCTGAGTCATTCGGTCTACCCAAATGACCCAGAGGATTGAGTGATTGGTTGAGTTCAAATGTTACAATTCTGGGCTTTCAGTGTGACTCCGCAGCTCAACTAAAAGAGTACTTGCCACGTCTTGGCATAGTTCATGTCGCTAGTTCGAATCCAGCCGAAGCGCAGGTTATTCACAATTGAATCTTTTCTAGACTGAAGATGAATAGGATTTCAAACAGAAAGTTCAACACACACATAGCTTCTCTCTTTTACAGCCATCCATTCAACAAAAAAGGTGTCACGACCCACAGTGTTTGAGAGCAAAAGTTTCCCACACCTATCATCAAACAGACTCTATAAACATGTGAATCCGCACAAATTTATCGTATTTGATTTTAGTTTAAAATTTATCCAGAATTCTTTCAAAAGCCCCATCAATGTATAAGAAGTACCCACCATGCACGTAGCATCATCACATGTAAGTTCCCAAATCTCCGTACTTGTCATATCGCGTCAAACATACATAACACAATGCACGAATCATATTGTTGATTTGTGCACCTCATTTACTCAGGGGGTATTATAACACATCTTGACAAATCCCATAGTCCCGAACGAAAGCAGTCAGTCAAACGAGAATGGAATAAGCTGAGTCCAACTCTCCTTGGTTCACTTGAGAGGATCATACTAAAACACTACATTGGGGTTCCGTAGAGAAAGGCACCGAGTGGTCGAAATGGTTTGAGCACTGTTATATCTATTTTCTTTAACAATGCAATAAAGGGAAGCGTTTTTGAGTTGACTTTAGGATATTCTGATACAAACCGGGTTCAAGTAGGATGACTCGCGAAACGGGTATCTTGGGCTTTCGATCAACGTGGATATCCCCAACACCAGACCAACCAAGAAAATTTCATCCTAAAATCTTTGGAAGAGTCACGCATGACTAGATCAAAAGACGATTGGGTGTTTAGCAAATACAGCACAAGCGTTTCAACAGTCTTGAATTAGCTTGCAAACCTGATATGACAGTTGGAAACCAAAGATACGATGATACCTAGAATTTACATATGAAAACTATATCACATTGATTATCAAACCTACGGCTTACTGCGTGTTGCGACGGTTTGATTTGAAGGTTACTGAGCTTTTTCCCTTTAAGTAAATTAAAAATATCCTTCGAATTCTTTTGCATTGACACATACTTCGAGTAGTACTGAAGGTGTAAGGAAAAATAGGCGTAAATTACATCGCCAACCAAATTTTCCTCACAAAAGAGACTTCTATCAAACGTCGTAACTCAATACCTATCGACTCACGGTAACCACGAGGGACAGTTGAAAAGCAAGGTTTGTCGTAACCAATTATATCACACGAATGGTATCGCACCGCTTACTGTGTGAAATAACTATATGTTGTGTTCGTGTGGAATATTCATCTATAGGTATCGCCGAAAACGCTGGTTTCACACTGAGACAGAAAGTAGACATTTTGTTCCATAGAAAGTGAATGTGCTGGAATGCGAGGCAACCGTTTAGTGCTTCTTGCTCTGTGGCGTTTCCACAATTCTGTCACTAGGGCGACCATAAAAGTATTCTGGCCGATATTAGAATGTAATACCTCTTTACGACAGACGTATGCAGTCAGAACTTCCTCATCAACTGAGTTTTCCCAAACGGCCTTCATCATTCACCGACTCAGTTATAACGGCCTTGAACCTGCTTGGAAGGTACTGTGGATCGGGTCGTCGTTCATGACGTAAAATAACCTGTAGCAGCACACTGCCAGTAAAGATCAGAGTGGGTAAAAAGAAGTTTAAGCAGAAGGATTGGAAATGTCATAAATACAGGTACACTCCGCCTCCTTGGATAGCGTTTCTAGTTAGCGACCTCAGCGATCACGAGCACCAACCCACTTTACTCAATGGAACAACCAGTCTTCGTATTCCGTGACTACGTTGTTGTTTGCCTACCTTGCGGTTTACCCAACCGTTGATGGCCTCGGTACATAATGTCCGGTGCGGAAAACACTCGTTCAGTATGCAAAATGCGTCACCTAACCATCTCAGGCTGTGCAAACTAACTGACTGTGCACCACGAGTATTCCGCAATACGCGGCGGCGTACAGCCGGGCTGATCGCGCGATCATTTCACTGGATGTGAGCGAAGTGGTGGAGATGAAGACAGCCAAACACAGCAGGTCTGTTGATGCCTACGTCGCAAATAGACCGCATTTCCAAAACAAACAACAAAACGGAACGCACACAACCATCACATACCGTTTCTCCCAACGACAACCGGATATCGATTCGGAGCCACAAATGACGCAGGTTGGCAAACAAAACACGTCTTGGCTATCCTCGTTGATATCTTACCAGTAATATTGCAAGCCGAAGAGAAGGTGCCACCCAAACACGTGAAACGGTCCATAGGCTCAAGCGGACAGCCTGCAATAAAGAACATGGAAATGTCCCGGTCCTGAATCAGCACTGAGCACTTTCAGGGTATGCACCGAAGTCCATACAGATCATCCCGTAATTCACACTGTTCATCACTGTGTTCACCTCTTCGATGGAGATTAACCCACGCGATGCCAACCGTATAATCCTAGCGGCAGCAAGAAATAGAAACTCATCGGATTTCCAAGGCGCACCCTCCACAATATCGTCTACAGTAAAAGTTAAACAGTAATATTCTTGGGAGCATATGAACAACTGGTTGACACAGTGAACACAACGCTTTTCTGATTTGCGTTGATAGACTATAACAAATTTAATAAGTCAGATGGAGCGCAAGAGACTAGTCGCTAGGACCTGACCGAGCAAACATTGCTCTACTTTAGGAATCAGTACGATTCCCACTCCAGCTTAATCATTAGATTCGGTTTCGGTGCCATTCGGATCTCTGAGAATGATGTGTTTGGGTTAACAGTTATCTGTAGGTGAACACAAATTAATAATTATGCTGGGATCGTAGTTGCACGTCTCCGACACACAATAAACATCAAGTTCCGGACTTGGAAGGGCAGCTTATTGACCAACTTATTGGACAGTGAGAACATTAAACGTTCCAACGCTTATCAGTTGTCTTGGCCTTAGAAAACAAGTCTTACTTGAGATTATGGAAAAGTAGGAAAAACTAGGAGGTGAAAA
>QNGE01004187.1:50023-66567 GCA_008508345.1 Paragonimus westermani
CTGGCATTCTTAATACATGACCTAACCATCTAAGCCTGTGTAAACGTAGAGATTGGACAAGAGAACTCGTCTGACAATCACTACCAAACACCCGCTTCCTAACCTCCTCGTTACTTACGCGCTGATGCCACCCGATACGAGCGATTGAACGCAGACATCGGTGGTCAAATACTTGAAGAGCGAGGCTTGTCTAGCCCGAGGGCGTAGTGAATAACACGTTGATAGCTGCTTCTGATTACTGTTATGCGCAGTGAATATATTCGGATGTATCCAAGGCTTTTAGACCGTATTGGATAATTCACCGGTGGTCACAGTCTACGATTAGTATTCAGAGTTGTCTCTCAAAGAGTTCCTAAAAGGCTTTTTTCTAATCCCCTTCTCTTTTATTCAGAAAACTGTACCGCAGCTTTAGGAACGGTTCTCTGCATGTTCGTAGAATTGGGCCTCCCTATCCGAGCACTTCTACGCAATCAGTAACGAGACATGCAACACAGTGAGTGCAACGGTCATTCGGTTGCTTGCTTCGTACTCGTCTGTTTAACATGGTTGTACCTGGTAGGACCGCAACCCTATTTCACATGAACCTCCGAATCAATACAGTCCGAAAGCTTGGTCACCTAGTCAGGTTAGCAGAATAAGTCAGTCCAACAGCACATCAGGTACTGTGCATTTGTGACACATTGTCGATCACACGCCTGTTTATTGTAGAGTGAAACCACATTAGTGTCTTCTTACAAACTGACTGAGTACGAGCACTGTGATGTAAAGCCAGAGGCAGGTCTACAGAATCCCCTTTCTTCAACCGATGGCTTGTAATGAGATGAAGATTCGAACTACTTAGACCACTGAGAAGTTTTGTCTTCTATTTATCAGGATTCTTTTGTATTTCAAATGCAGCGTCTTCATTCGTGTTGTACGCCGTTTTCTGAAGACCAGTATTAAAGTGTTAAATGAAAGATCAGGCGATAACTTTAAAACCATCCCTGAGTAAACTTTCCATCAAACGCAACGCCACCTGGTGTCAAAGATGGATCGTTTCGCAGGTCTTATTCACCCAAATACGACAAAATGGTGTGTACAACTCAGGTATAAATTCCCTCATCACAAGTGACGCTCATAAAACTGGTGAACAACCGAATAAGAATGTGGACTGATAACAAGAAGGATAGACGATTCGGGCCCCCATTTAGACTATCGATACCTGACGAATTTGAACAAGGACGAAATCGGTTGTGCAGTGGCAGTTTGAGGATGGGTAGCGACAAACAGTACAAATGGTGCGGACATATTCGTTTTTACTATCCAACATTCAAAACGTCTTTCAGTACTTGTCTGTCTCGTTCAGCACAATAATTATCAATGATGTCCTGCATGTTAGTTGCCATGATCGCCCACTAGTAGTGTGGTAGAAGTGAGAGTTACAGATGGTTCTACACTTTACACTAGAGTATTCTTCAGCTGAGTGAGGTGAATGTCTCGATTTTGTCTGTTGAGAGTGACCGTATCGTCAAAGCGGAAGTGCTTCTAAATTGTGCGGAATCGACTTTAAGGCAATGCATGATGGAAAACCGCAATTCTGAGCTGTCCCGCCCCAAAAAAAACAACCGGCGCAAGAGCCTCTTCTATATCATCCACGAGTGAGTCCCGGTTACCATAAATAGGCAAAAAGTCCAGAGTATCCAGAATGATTTTTGACAGCCGAAGGCATAGGTTCATCGATAAAAAGTGTCTATCACATACGCAATGGATCCAACAACTATGAGCATTCACTGGACCAGGAAGAGGAGGGAATGTGATCATCACGATTGTTCGGCCATTTTAGAAATCCATCACTCTCATGTTCCATTGTCGTTATATATCAGTTGCCTCGGAGACGAAAAACCAGGGAAAAAACATATTCCCCACCTTAGCCTTATGTCTGGTGATCCAAATAATCCCCACTAAAATCCCGTCGCCACAACATTAGCCATGTTGACGCAATACACTTAACTGCTCATGCCACGAATTTAGTGTGTACTGGCCAGTCCAAAGAGTAAATCAACACGAATGTTACGTGTGCAATACGCGAGTGTTAATCAATCACGTAACCTCTCCGACGACAGTGCAGTGTGCCACACGCCAATGCATGCCGAGGTGAGCTGGGAAGATTTCAGTCTGAACAATATGTGATCACTTGTTGGCTCAAGGAAACAAACACATTTATTCCTCTGTAGCATTTGCCCAATATATGCGATTCTAGTCCCATTTAGAGAGATTGCAGGAATTGAGGAGAGTTAAGGAAACATAAGGCTACAGCCTCTAAGGTGAGAAACTACACGAATTATATGTCGAAAGGTGATCAAAATAACCTACTCGTCATCCCAATGTAAAAGCCACGTGGTGATATGGCCTACCGCAAAAGACACATTGTTGAACGAAAATGGTTAGGAGTAATGAAAATCGCTGAACCGGTGCAGACAAGTATGCGGTTTTCGCTCTCTACCAGCTCAAATTTGACGTACACGCACCCTATTGCCCGTATCGATCACTCTGAGCATCTAAACCGAATACTGGTGGGTCGGCAGTTGATCGACTTTCACATGAGCATTCGTGCTCCTGGTGGTTTCACCTGGTTGGACAACATACCCCCACACGCCGGACACAGTTGAACAAAATAAGACAATAAGTATGACTGATGTGAAAAGAGCGAGATTTTCACTCTCGAATATTAAGGCCATGTTGATCCGCTGTTGGTAACGGTCACTGCACTGAATATGCTTTGCATCATGTTGATGGCCTGATGTGTTACCGTTTTACCTGCTACCACGGTTTCGAAAGTGTCAATCTCGAACGCGAACTCACATGCGGTTTAGCAACCCTGGGAACCAGTCGATCCCAAGGACGTTTTGTGAGGTTCACGTCAGGTGATCGAATAGGTAGGGGGTAGATAGGCAATGCTGAGACTACTGGAATCCAGTGCAAGGCTGGGGAAAGTAGATGGGTATAAATATTCTTTCAGTGAGACGATGTAGCACTGCGATAGGCTGTACAGGTTTATGACTATTACAAACCAGTATGCAGAGGTCAATGGAACTATTTTGAATCGGAGGAAGTGGATACTGGGTGTGCGCATGTGCGTAAAGGTATGGTAAGATTAGACTGAATACAAATTGGTACCTTTGGTCTGTGCAACCTTATCACTGCAAGGGTGATAAAACGGTATTAATGGATAAGTAAAATCTTACGAAATTTTTACCGGGACTCGTGGTAATCTAAATATAGAAAGTAAAACGATCCTCCAATAAGCAATTACTTGTTATGACGTTCCTGATCCGAAGCTGTGAAAAAGACTAAACGTGAATTGAGGAATCTGTTGTGACAGCCCAACACGATGTGAACGCTGGCTTATGTCTCTTTTCCAGGTTAGTTGTTGAAAAAACAGTGCACACTGGCGTTTAAAAATAACTTGTTGGCCCGGAGAGCATGCCAACTGCGTGGGTGGTGAGAGAGCACAGGCGCAGCCGCAAAGTAAGACCACGTGAACGTCGTCTGAATGGAGGAGCGCTATCCTAGCGTAGTTTTTCCGGCCATCCTGACTATACTAGACACGTCAGCTGGCCTGATTAGAGTATGGTTCTTCGTCCACCAGCAGTAAACGATTCCGATAAGAGCTCGATGGTTAGGTAAAGTGCGCAACTGTGACACGGAGGGCAGTGGTTTCCACAGTGGAATCCACCTTCCTCCAGTTATCACTAATGTCTGCCATTAAATTCCATTGACGGTGGTAGACTACATCTGATTCAATTTCAGAACATGCAACAGGATCATGAATGTGATCCTTCTAGTACATCTCAGGAAAATATACCGATTTTAAACCAAAAGTAGTTGGTTCAAGACATGAACGTGGCATGTAGGCGCACTTCCGTATGAACTATCAGAGAGACGGAGATTCGCAAGATATTGTGTAATACATGGTGGTGAACACCGTTGCAATGAAGATAGGCATCTTCATCGCTGGATGAACGCTTCGGTTCGCTCGATAGCAGTTGCATAAACCTGAGGTACAATGACCCTAGCTAGAAGGGTTGAACTAATGAAAATGAACAACGGACTATCAGGCGTGTGTAGCTCGTACTCATGTTTTTCCGCAGGCGCATGACGTTCAAACATCAGATCGCGTCAGTACAACGCCCTGTTCAGAATCTGATTCCCATCACTATTCGAAGCCCTTGCTTAATACTAGGAAAGATCAATAAGCCATCAGTGTTGTAGCACGCTCGTATCTTTCAACAGCGTAGCGCAAAAAAGCGTGTATCAAACCAGTGTTAAGAAGAACGCATGCATGGTCTCACATAACTCCCTGTTAGGCTCATTTTTACATGTAAACGTGAGGCTTATCGGTTGCCAATCGTACAAGACGACGATGCATTACTATGTGACCGCAGTGGGACAGCCGGATTGAGAGTAGAAAGACAAACATTACACTGACCAGGTTTTCCTAGTCAATCCGTGCACATGGGGTCAACACTGACAAAAAGTGTACCCGAATTGGGTCGTCAGCCATCATATTCAGATAACATTTGTCAGTGAGTTTCGATTAGTCATTGCACTCCTCTCCGTTACCAACAGAATTCGACAAGCAACTTATGGAGCAAAGATATTCCATTCAATTGTTGAACGAGGCGTTTAGTCTCGAACACTTAACGTGGCTGGTCAATGTCAAACAGAAACCTAAACTCCGGAATATTTGGTTTTGAGATAGCTTGCGCGCCTCTATGCTTTCTAGCAAGTTTGTCAACTGGTGTCTTTGACAGTCATCCGAATTACGGGAACTTGGTAGCCCGTCTGAACGGAAGAGCACTACTAGAGAAAACTGACGTGGATCGCGGATATCAACAAACCACAGGACCAAGGCCGTCAAGCAGCTTGACTTACTAGCATTCTACAAGCGCAATTTGAGCTCAAAACGGAGCGCTAACATTTTGACACTTTGACTATCAAGTTGTTTGTGGTATGAGGCTCCTTGAAACTCTTCAAAGGCAAACCAGTAGCTGATTGTTTCAAAGGCGAACAACCCGTTCATAAACAGGCACAACTGTAGTAATACGACATTACTGTCAACCTTGACAAAGGTGGAATGGGAAGAACTTTTGTGGTCGGATTACAGACCGGGTCAGTCAATGGAGAGGTTTAAATTGTTCTGCGCCATCAGATTTCAAGCAATTTATCAGTTTTACCGCATTATGCATGGCTCCCAAAGTCCCCCACTTGGTTAAAATCAAAAGCCTATGAGTGAGATGTTTGTGCGCATTCAAGACATCGGATTGCACGGACTGACTGCAGGCTAGCCTGCAGTAATTCTTAACGATTTGTCGAGGAGGAGAGTTACCTCGACTAGCGGTTGATTGGATCACACTAAACACGCACAGTTTGATACACGTCCTGAATACATGCATACACTCCCAGATACGGTTATCAGCCGTAGCCGATTGAGGGGATTTCAAGATCACTTGTGCCATTACTAGCTCATGAATCTTCTTCGAGAGCACAACAATGAATCCGGTTTACGGAAGCGGTGAATACAACCTTCACAGAGGGTATGAAGAACATCTTTGATTATGTTCATCTGAGTCGTCCAGGCCTTGTACATTAAAGCTAACACGAAACAGCTAGACGAAATGGAAAACGCGCCACAACATATGAGGGAGAAATAAAGAGACTGTGTAAATTACAGAAGGGGAAAGATGAGGAGGGAGGACTACATCAATGCACACGGTGACTCGCAACGCGAGCACCACTGACTTCTGTTCTTCCTCACCTCAGACAGTGTTCCTGACCAAAACTGTTCATTGTTCTTCGGACCACAGCCAGGAACACCACATCGAAGCAAGCTTCAACATAAATGCCCTCACACCCCAAACCCAAGTCACACGCTGACCATCAGGCTGCCGCTGCCAACCTAAGCCACTACTCGCAAATAAGGTACGTTGTAGCAGGCGGTGGGTGGGTATTCGTAAAATGCGATCAAGCCAACGAAGCCTGTCAGACCGGAGCAGTGTGCACAAGGGCCGACAGAGATTACCTGTTCCGGAGACTCGTCGACAGACTTCGTCATTGCTGTCACGGTGTTCCAACCAGACGACGGTAATGCCTCAGAGACACCAATGACCACACGGACCACCACGGACATTCTATGAGGATCCGCAGCGAGAATGGACCATGTTCCGCAGTCGTGCAATAGGTTTCGTTTCCAGTGACATTGTACACATTCACAGAAAGACTGATATCATGCAAACATCAAAGATAACGTAAATTGGCAGACGCCATCTGAGCATTCTTACGCGATTTGTGGTCTCAGCAGACGTTCGACCAGTGTTGATACAGCTCCCAAGGTACGAAAACTTCGCGACTACTTCCAAATGCTCACCACCAAAAATGAGAGCAGGCCCACAGCCATGCTAATCACGCAACAGTACGTTGCACTTAAAAGGTGCAAAGGACATACCAAACTGAAGACTTTAATCTGTCTAGAACGCTTTGGGCTTCGTAGATTAGGGCGATGTCGTCTGCATACTCTATGCCTCGAAGTCGAGGACTCATGGGAAATTGCACATTATCATGTTTGCAGTCCGTCAAAGCACACTCTAGGATCCCGTGTGGTGCAAGGTTGAATGGGGATGGAGAGGCCGTACAACCTTGGGATGCTAAAGGTCAGCGACACGCTATCATAGCCCTTAACCCGGCCGCAGGTCTGAAAGCAAATCGCCCTCAAAATGTTCACGTACTTTTCAGACACACCAATCTCCGATAGAGAGTCCCAGAATACAGCTCTGACAACTGAATCAAAAGCCCCTTTCATGTCAGAAAAGGCATCAAGTGAGTTGCAGAATGTGGTGATGAAAACAGCCACATCACCGACAACTGACGGTTATATCGTCAATCTGTCCGCGAAAATCAGTACTTGTTTAAAACAGATCGCTAGTAGCGCAGAGATGCAGCAAACGTTCACCATTGTCTACCTAACGAGTAGCGTAAGATTGTGGACCATCCAAGCCACACTCGACAGTACCTAACCTGCCTAAATGAGCGTTCAAGTCTCCGGCCAGCAATATGCTGTCTGTGCGTTACACGCTGTGCAGAAAGTAAGTGAGCTGATGATAAACATAAGGGGCTGTGTCTGGACTACAGTCTGTGGGACCATGTACCGCAACAACTAAAAAATAGCGTTTGTAATGAACGTCTCCCAATGCTCTAACCGTACCTTCGAGTCTGATAACGTAAAGCCAGCCGTTGGCTGATATACAGTCAAACAGCGCCTTCTCTAAAGATGCGCTTGGGGCAATTCCAACACCGGCTTGGCCAGTTGTCTGAGTAATAGGACCTCTAGACAAGAGCACGTGATACCCGCATGACGAAGCTGCTGACGAAGATTGGAAATGTAGCGCTGAGCTAGAACCATGAAACCGTGTTTCGGTCGAGGTCTCTAAAGTACGTGCAAGAGCTGTCTGTCAACCTATCTCCTTAATTGTTCGAACACTGAATGTGGTAGGCTTAAATGATGTTCGAGGATCGGACATGATTTTGCGTCCATCAGCTAGGTGTTTGACACATTATCACTGTGGCTTTCAATTCCGTCTAGGGCTGCAAATAAAGCAAGTTTCTGGTGTATATATATATATATATATATATATATATATATATGAAAACGAGACTAGGTAAAAAGTTATCTAACAAAGGAAGAGAAAATGGGACTGCTTGATTTGATGGGACGGGGTTAGACATAGGAACAAGGCCGGATGCTGACAACTCGGTCGGAAAGTTACGGCAAAAACATGAAACAAAAGTCATAATTAGTATGGGTACATAATTGTGAGGGCAAAATACATCTCGGTTGTTCATGCTGAAGAAAGGGACTAGCTCGAGGTGTCCCATTCAGAGCCTGTTTCAGAAAACTTAACCCACAAGGCAAAGTAGCTCAGTACAGAGTTCGCAGTCCACTGGAGGCCGGTGATCAGTGGTGGTTCGATGCATACGCCCTTCGGATGGAATCTATCCATCCAGGATGCCCAGTGCATCCTACATTAAGCTGAGACAGGAGCAGCGCAACAGTTCGAGGACTCACCTAAGAAGGTGGAAGTGGCGGAGTAAATCTACTCAGCTAGAGAGTCCAAGACCAACAGGGCTGTTGCGACACCTGCCTCCTGTTGCTAACGTCCGGTGACCAAATTGGCTCATATGCTCTTTGAATGGGGTCCAACCATCCACGGTACTCGACACACCTCGTAAATCTGTTGAAGCCAATGATCACCGTGATGATCTGTCCGTCTTCCTCGTGATTTATTCGTGCCTAGCAAATGCCGATATCCATACGCCATACGGACAATAAGCCAGGCGGACGGCATGCTGTCCAAGAGCCCATGTGTTCCTGATGGGGCATCTGAAACCCTTTTATGGAGGAGTAGTACACACCATGTCAAAGACCTTGTGTGGCAATTTGTAGGGGATCCGGATGGCAATCGTGATTCCACTCCCATAGTACCACTGTTTACTGGGAAAGCACCACTTATTTCGCAGTTAGACCGTACTAGAAGACGCTCAGCTAGCCTGTCCATTCACCAGGAAATTCAAATTACCTATACCGTGGAAAATCCCGCCTCCGAGTTGTTGATGGTCAGCGATAATTGTAGATAACTTCTTCAAACGTCCCTATCTTGAGCAACCATTGCACATCAAGTTTAGTGGGTAAGTTTTACCTAACAAACCAGTAAGTCAACCATTATCGTTTATCATGTTTAACCGGCAAAAACCCTTATTCATCTGTCAAGAGAGATCAAGCACTGACATTATCTCATTCGTATCATACTTTTCAATACGTTACGGAGTTCTTAACACAACATTGTTTTTTTAGCAATCGGCTAATCGAACTGCCTTATCAGTGGCAAGTGGACCACATATCAGCGTTAGGGCTGCCTTACAACGCCACATGCTACCGCTATAAGCAATTTACTTGCAGAATTCGGACGAAACAGTCATATTGTTTGTTCAAGGAGCCTTAACATTTCCGGATGTAATTTAGAACGCTACTCATAGGTGCATTAGGATCTAAGTTAATCAGTGACCGATTCAATTGACAAAAGGCTACTGCAAACATTCACAGTATTGCAGGCAATTGCTAATCCTTAGGACTGTCACATACAATCTACTTCGCTCATCTGACATAACACAGCTTCCGCATGATCATCTTGAATTTGTTGAATCAGTTCAACAGTATTCTGAACATACCCATAGTCCAGCTCGTGTCGATGGATTTTTACACTACCCCTATCTAAGAATCCACTTGCGTACGTTCGGTGGCTGGTTATCTGACTACTTACGTCCAGCATGCAAACAAATGATCAACTTCTTTGGATGTTAGCGAATTCACACAACAGCATGCTGTCCCCCTTCAAGTAATACAGTCGGTAGCTTAGCGCCTCATTTTGGGAAAGATCGACGCATCATGGTCTAAGGTTTTTGACGTTCACATTCTGCAAGTCGTTTAACAAAGCATGATCTTCACTTCTCAACGTGTACGCACAGCTTTTTGCCTGTCATTTCCCACTCGTTCCATTTCTCGTGTTCGTAACACCCTAGCCATGTGGTCTGGACATACTCTGTGGAACAGTTGAGATATTCCAGTAAATGCCGGAATAAGTGTATCCTCAACAGGTTTGCTCATCACAATTCTGAAGATCTGAAAAAGACCAAAGTTTAATTTTGAAATAGTTCCGCAAAAATAGTCTCAAGCAACAAACTGGACCCCATGATCAAATTAGCCATGATCTCTCTCATATGATTACGTCGAGCGCTGACAATTTCGCGTCCAACGTACATTTAATTCACAACCCCGAAGGATGAATAGGGCAGTGCAATCGAACGAGGACATAATTGTTGATCCTATCATCACAATAATCGAAAATCATGCACCCAAAATTTGCTATCGGGCAACCGTTAGTAAGTTTGGTAGCCAACACTGACAACGTCAGCAATGAGTTCTGAACAAAGCAATCGGTTACGAAGGCGCCTACTAGACACTCGTGATAATCACGTGTCCAACTTGCATCTTCCTCGTTTACCCTCACACTGTCAATCTCATAACGCCAGAGCTTCCGTAATGATTGCAAATCTCTCTTTCTTACAAGCTTCAATAGGGATCACTGCAGTGACTTAACAGCAAGACAGTGATCGGTTGATGTGTGACCATGTAGCAGTCGTCCACCAGTCAAATACCAATACTTATCCACATGAAGCAGTAGAATACATAGCAGTGTCTAATCATAAAAATGAGTGTGCAAGAAATTTCAGTAAGAAATGTGGAACCGGAAGAGTACGGCACCGAGACAAAACCCTCAGAAATGAACCCACTGAAAATCAAACTATAACGAAGAAGCCGGTAGAATAAAAAAATATAATCAACTACAATCAGATTGTAGCGAAAAGGAGTCCAATAAAACACAATCTTTATTGTCCAACACGCTGGTTACCACGTTACGCGCGCGCTCGCTTTTATGAGTCATAATTCCACACCACAACAATCCCAGTTTCCGCTCACACGTCGTGTGCACTTCGACCCGGTTTGCATGTGCGTCCGACGCCTTTTGTCAGAGCGTTCTTTTGTCTACAATTCCTCATCCGTTGGGCTGATCTCGTTGGGCGATGGCTTGTCCGGTCGCTCGTGCTATCCGCAATCCATCCACTATGTCCTCTGGCCATATTCTACGACTACGTTGAGATATTCCTCCGGATGGTAGAATAATCGTGCCCCCGATCTGACTATTCATCTCTTTTTGCCTGCCATGCCCCGCCCGTTGGTCCGATCCAGTTGAGCGATGGCTCACCCGGTCGCCCACGCTGTCCCCGACCCGCCCGTTGTGGGCTTTTGGACGTACCTTACCGTCTCGTCGCTGTATTCCGCCGAGAGTTGGAGTACCCCCACCTCCGGCTTGACAATCCACCACAAGATGAAGACAGTCATAATAAGTTGATATAAACAAAAAAACAATTCGGCGATTTTTACAAACGCATTATATACATTGGCACTTTCAATGAGGTTTAAACTGTCGCCCTGTCAATCGACGCCATATAGGTGGTTAATAACTAACAGTTCTGCACCTGTTGTTTATCTTCAAACATATCGCAATGTGGTTCACTTAAAATAAACGAGTTCCGTCATTTGAGAGCTAATGTTATACCTACAATCTGGAACATTCTTTGGCGGAGATAACAAAAGTGGGATTGCGTGTACCAAATGTCATTACAAGCCAAGATCACACTCCCTCAAATCGACCCTCATAGAACGGACCATTCTGATCACAATTACCGTTTAAAATACTTCATTTAGGATGTGTCATGCGCAACCCATCACAAATATGCAATGTCGTTCCCCAATCTAAAACGAGATAATAGTGCCAGCAAAAATCTGTGTCCCGCTTTCCTGCGAGTGTGCACCAAACTTTCGGCTTTATAACTAGCCGTAGACAATAAGCTGCAGACATCAAATGTATAGACGATCATGGCTAGTGTCCGGGATTCCAGCAACAGCCGTATTGTACCTTTGATGAAACTGTTGTTAACCCCATAACGTCCCACTTACCATGGGTTTACGGATCTCCTGTCAATGTATCAATCTGTTCCGATTATTGATAACCATAAATATTGTCTGGGGCACATAGTGTATATCCCGCAACACTTAATCTAACGATATGGTTCATCTACAGCGAAGGACGAATTTTCGAATTCATAAATATTCACACCTTCAGTAAAATGACTCAGTGGGCTTGGGTTACAATAACAATTATCATTTGAAAATCAGTAGTGGAATACAACCATTTCTGGTGAAAATGGCTTATCGATCCTGTTTCGTGGCTAGTTTAGGAATAAGATGGCTGGATTGGTACAGTAGTCAGGCTAGATAAGAATTGAGAAAAAGAGTAGGACAGCATGTGTGTAAGCAAATGTCCGTACTGAGATCTGGTGGAAAACAACTAAATAAATTCAGCGAAATTCACCTGATGAGGGTAAGTTGTGTCAGATGGAACTATTGCAGCAAGTTTTCGCGCGTTGCAATATGTTAAGAGATAATGAGAATAACGAACTATTTACGTGAAATTGCACTAAAACGTGGTTAATGGTTCAAGGATGTGACGAAAAGTACGAAATGCTCCGCCAGATAATTGGAGACGTAACAAGTAAACGGTGAATTCTGTGCGAAAGCACACACATCGATAAAGCGACTGGTTAAGTAATGTGGAATTGAAGGGGACTTTGAACGACAGAAAGGAAATTAAAGCCTCCTGATCTTGGTGAAGGCATCAACCTGAAGCGATCACGTCATGCTGCTACGCGATGTGATCTTTAGAAACTTAGTAGAAAGAAGTCAAAACTGAGGTTTGTTACTATTATGAAGGGGCAAATAGCTATTCGAAAATTCTCGCATACCGATTAGCGTGCGCAATTTTAAACATGGTATCAACACGTTTGGATGGTGTTTGTCATAACATAAATTGAACATCGCCCACAAATGACCGCAGCTGACGTGTTCCCATAGACTTCCCGGAATATTCCTTTCAAGAGTTTCGCTAGAGTTCTGCTGGAGCTCATGTCCTTTCGAGACGATCGGGCAATTAGAGCATTGCTCACAAGCGAAAACGGTTGAGCGTCCACATATGATGATTCAGTCGTGTCTAATGTGAGGTCAATAGAGCAGTGGACAACATAGTTGCCTCATGAAAGCGTGGTCGCAGTTCTAGCCTCGGCCACGGTATGGATATGCATTACTGACGAGCTCTAACAAAAGCGAAACTCGAGTATAATGCTTGTTTTCAAGAGGGGCCCGCTGGAAAGAATATAACGGCTGCGATCAATTATGAGTGAGATTCAATTATCATTTGGATGTGTTAAGAGACAGATTGCGAAACAGTTACCAATATGATGGTGCCGATAGAATGTCTAGTGGAGAGTACAGATACAATCGTGTGGGACGTTTGCTGTTTTACATCATATCGTTTGCACTTTCTGTCCGAAAGATGTGGTCACGAATCGGCAGAGATACTATTTTAAGTGAGAACAAGAATGGAGAATAGAGGCAGCAAAGGAGCCGGTGATCAGTGCTGCTGATGCACGGCCACTATGCTGGATAAATTCACTGATTGGTGTTATCTGACGTGGAAACGTGCACCAATCAATTGCGCTCCTGGAGCTACATAGACACTGATGTTTTTTTTAAATGCACTATCTGGTTCCTACCCTCATTTTGATAAATGTCGCCTTCAAACTATTCGTTATTGTCGTTCTGAACAGGGGTTTGGGTCATGATGCTAATGGTACTCATGAACTTTAATGTAGGTGCGAATGGACAGATCAGTTTCCGACGTTCATCTTCCGTAAGTCAAGCGTCAGTTAACCAACGTAGACAATTCAGGATAAGACAGGGAAAATTCTTCAGCGTGGTTGTCCTAGTAGTACCCTTTTTGTTACTACAACACAGCGTCAAGTTGTAGTCTGACAATCTTGCACAACCTACTGTAGGTAGCGGGAGGGTCACAGGAACATGGATTTCAACAGAAAATCACTGAGAAGATGTGGCCACCTGCGGCACTTTTCAATGTATGGGAGTAAACCCAGAAGCTTCGCTTAGACTATATCAAGAAATGAAATTCTCTCCAGCATCAATCAGTGGATACAAGAACCATACTGCTCAACAGAATCTGTGGCATTCTTAGCCCAACACACTTGTTCGAAAGTTGGCATGCGAGAACGTTGAACCATTCACAGAGACAGAAACCATGGTAAACTCTATATTTGGCAAAAATCGCCCCGCGTGTAGGGCAAGACGTTAACTGAGTCATCTAGAAAAACACCCCCAACCACCTAACTACGGGTGGTGGTAGTACACCAGATGATTAGGGAAGAACCACGGTTCGCAAACGTAAACGAAGCTATTTGCTTGGTAAACCAGAGTGCTGTCCAATTTGTTATAGAATGGCNGAAAGTTGGCATGCGAGAACGTTGAACCATTCACAGAGACAGAAACCATGGTAAACTCTATATTTGGCAAAAATCGCCCCGCGTGTAGGGCAAGACGTTAACTGAGTCATCTAGAAAAACACCCCCAACCACCTAACTACGGGTGGTGGTAGTACACCAGATGATTAGGGAAGAACCACGGTTCGCAAACGTAAACGAAGCTATTTGCTTGGTAAACCAGAGTGCTGTCCAATTTGTTATAGAATGGCGAAGTCTGAACGATGTATCCACTAAATGTATGGTAGCATAGTGGCTCTCTTCTGCAACATCTAAGCATTTTAGGTATCAGCCAGTCGGACATGCTCACGAACACTGCGGTAACCTTCAGTGCAGACGAACCTAACCGATTCCAAGATAAAGCTGCATGAACTTTGTTGGTTAGCATGTACACACAGGGTGATTAAGAAGCGTGCCCCGATACAGCTCTGGTACAGGCACAACTAAAATCAGACAAACGTGACGCGAAATTGCTGCACCATGACGATATTCAAGTAGGTTTTTTCAGGATGCAATAAATGGAAAGAAGCAGCCCATGACCGTCCGAATGACAGCTTCGTAGTCGTGAGGTCAATCGCATAGTACGCAAAGGAGTTTTGAGCACCGTAGGTCGTGGAGAGACCACGCAGTGATGCAACGAGTGTCACCGCAAAAGCGGAGGCCGCCTCGGACTGGTATCAGTACACCAAGAGCGACCTATCAATTAAGAAAAAGTGTATTGAGGGCAAATAATTCAAAGTGATCATCTGTTTTGTGTGATTAATGACCCCCTTGCCATAAATTGGGACCACGGTGGCTCACAGCTGTTAATTTCCGATAGAGTTTCCGGTGTGAAATATTTTAAAAGCTCTATACTCACAATTTCACTACGCCTACATCCTTAACCTAAATATTAAGCACTGGCGTCTACAGGAACTTCTTCCATAACACACGCTTTGCTTTTCATTTTCACTCACCCTAATAGTAATCTTCCTACCTTAGCTATTGCCACCAGAGTATCATTTTGTACCCAGTCATGGGTTTCACCTTCAATTTAGCATGTCATCTGACCAACCAGCACCGACTAGGTGGGTTCTCTACTCACGCACCTTGCGGTTCAGTGATATCGGGCGTAAATCCACGTTTCAAGTCGCGAAACTGTCTTCCAGATGAACGTTAACTGCGAAACAAGCCGCTTCGCCCGGTCAATAAACAGTTGTGGGCAACTATTGGTAGAACTCCCAGGAAATGGTGCAGTTATGGCTGAAAGGCGAGCCTCTTATTTGATATCACACAAGCTCACTGATGGTGCCACAATAGCGCGTGCTACTCCACCACTTGACCTGTTACTGGCCCTGACCATTGTTCACTAAGCAACAGTGATAGTTGAGTTTAAATAGATGAGTACAAATTAAAAAGCAGAGATCCATGGGGAAAAGTCAGCTGTCCACTGGACACGAATTCCCCGATCACCGCAACACAATACCACGTCAGAGAGCGTTTACAACCAGCAGTGTGGATGCCTGTGAACTCCTCAAACAGATGGGCGACACCTGCCAACCATGTTCAGCAAAACGGTCAAGACCTTCATAGACCATGACCACATCGCTTGGCCGCCTTACGGGTCCTACCAACCATCACCACTCACAGTAAACAAAACGGGTTGGGGACAAACGCTCCGTCGGCATGCATGACCCAAATTAGCGAAGACTGCACTATCATAAACTCGATAGTTGGTGGGGAACATTTGCATTTCTCGAATAAGCGCCGGCGGATTGTTGTGTTGCGCACACAGTCAGTCGGTTTGATGCTGGCTAACTGGAGAAGACAACGGTGGTCGGACATTGAGGGAATAGTCTCGTCTACTGCATTATTGGGCCAGGACTCTGACCTGCAGGACTATACTTAGCGTACACACGCACTGTAAACCCTGCTTTCATTTGACAGATGAAAGTCTTTGCGACGTCACTGGTAAGGTCGCAAACGCACTATGTTCTCGCTATCCTCATGGATACATAATCAGTGTTATTACAGGCTGACGAGATTACAAAACCCAAAAAGGTGAAGCGATCGACAATCTTCATCTGCCTGCTAGTAATAACAAAGACATCTTATAACAAAGCCATACTTAGAAGGTGCAAAGTGCAAATCGTAAAGGTCAACCATATCAACTGTCTGATTCAGTATGGCCTGAATGTTCTATGCAGAACTAAGCAAAGCAATTTCAATATTAGTATGCTACACAGTAGAAGATCCACTTCGAGTCTCTCACTCGAAACCCTGTCCTGTGAGACAACATGAGAGTTCTATTGAAGGACACTACTCGGAATCGATTACCCAAAGGTCGGACTCACATGGCAATGTGGAGCTCGCCTAGCCCAAGGGCGCGGCGAATAAGACATTAACGTCTGATTCTCAGCATCGCCGCACCTTGTGAAAGTACCCAGAGCTGCATCGGATTTTCGGGTTCTATCGGATGTTTCTTGACCGTATTGGATAATACGCCGGTGGTCACGGTCAACCGT
>QNGE01004188.1:10485-30023 GCA_008508345.1 Paragonimus westermani
TAACATTTCTTGGTGGGGGAGAAGGTTATAATATTTTGTTATTTGTTTCATCCTTGAGTTGGTAATCGATTTACGTTTTCCTTTTCAGCTGTCATACGCCAATTGTTAGACGAATAAAGCCTATCATATGGGTCTCTTACTCTTCTGTTTCTGATACAAGATTGATCGTTTGAGCCGTCGAATCTGATTATTCATAACATACCGCTCGAATCAACCTGACTAACGATCATCGGGAACCTAAACACAAGTTGACCAAAAGCTTGCGCAGACTGTGATCACTTAGTGGAACAATCAGTGGATGGAGGGTGCACTTTTGTGTGGGAATAGGAGGCCGTTTTCATCGACGAGCGGCAGTGTTAGCTGTTGAGTTGGGGTAAACGAAACTATATTTAAAATGACGGTTCTCTTATCACCAGCCAAGCACTCCGATTTGTGCTGAACAATTCGAGGGATAGTTTAGATGGCCTCGACCGGACCATGCAGGTGGGAGGACCGGATGGTCAGTTACAGTGCTCTAGACGTCGGAAGCACAAGTGACCTTGGAACACAAGTCATGAAAGCGTAACAATGCTCCTGGAGCTGGTTTAACTCTTACCTCTTCTCTCCAAGGATGTGGAAGCTAGGATGACATCGCAACAGACAAAACGTTTTCAAGTGGTTTGTTAAATTAAAGGGACATTTTCCGACTGATGCATATTAACAACTGCTTCCGGTCTTCAAGGGGGTCAGAACTCTACATAACCACAGACATTAGTCTGGAATCCACTGTGTCCAAGGTACTCACTGGTTTTATACTACGTATGCTCACGTGATCACGGAAAGTCAGATGCGTAAAGAACCTGTAAGATTCCAAATCGATAGAGAGTGCATTGGTCACACATTCACCCCACTACGGATCTTGGAGCATTTGCACTCTTACAGGCAGCTGACGGTCTTTTTAAATGCAAGGGCTGTGTCCCATTCGGCCACTCGTAGTGTACTCTGGAACCACCTTATCTAAAAAAAAAAGTCAGAGAAAAACATGAATCCGTTAGCATCACTGTATACCCACTGTGCAAATGGGGTGATAATTTACGGACAACCGACCAAAGTGCTCTCCAATTTTGATGGCATTCATCGAAGGCGTCCGATCTCTTTCTGTTCCAATTTGTCATGGACAAGATTCAGAAAGATGTGCTTGAAGACCCCAGTGAGTTTTTGTGGTACTACTTTGAGTGAGAGTGTGCGGGTGACACTGTCTTGTTTAAGTCCTCCAAAGAAGATATGCAAGCCATGGTAAACGAAATGACCGACCGCGTTGGTTTGTATGGAATGCGTTTCGCACCTTCAAACTGTAGTTTTTTTCCAAGGAGGTGGCATTCCCACTCCTACGTTCTTTGTTTCAGGCAATCCACTTGTGACTATGGGCAACTTCAAATGTTCCAGCAGCACTATGTCGTCAGTCTGTAACATTGCTAATAAGATATCAACGAGGAAAGCAAAGGCACGAGTTGCTCTTGCCAACCCGCGCTATGTGTTAACGAAAAGACGCCCAGCTGTCATCGGAAAGGAAGGTCTTTTTTGCCCTGTGGTTCGGAAGCGTGGTCTGGTTGCGAAGAAAACGTAATAGACTTGGGTTTTACCATCTTTGTCTCCACCAATTAACCCACATCAAGTGCGAACAATGTGGTCGTTCGCCAGCGCGTGTACTGGAACGTTCTGGATGCATGATCAACTGGTCCGCTAATCACGTTGCACGACCTGTGACGGTTGGGCCATCTGAACGTTTTCCACACTGGACATTACACAGTGGGGCCACCAATAGTTGAGTAAAATCGTATGGCGGTCACGCAGCAAAGTTGCCACCAAATATGAAGACCATGGCTGCTTCGCTGAACAAAGCTGATGGCTAGCACCTGCCTGGCTAGAGTCCTGGTGAACACTCAAATTTTCAGCTGGAGACACTATCAGAGACGGCTGTGTTCCGCAGTCTATAGGGTACTTACAATCATATCATTTCTTCCCCCTAGTTCTATTTATTCAACCACTACTCCTTTTAGCAAAACTCTTCTAGGTTACTACGCGTTACTGTTGAGGTGTGTGACGGTCCGAACTAGATCATCCTATGGTCAGACAAAGGATTGTTGTGAGTGAATGAATTATTTGCAAGTTTAATCCTGTATGGCTTTTGCTCCTCAGTTTTTTCTGAAAGTATAACAATTACCCTTAGAAGAGCGCAGGTGAATCTAACGGTCTGCCTGTTCAATCCGAGACAGTACATGTATCGGGAAAATCTAACACCTTGTAGAGACATTCTTGGTTTGCCACGTATTCCAACTATTTTGCTATTTATTTTGACCGTTGACACTATTGACATTGTTTGGTTGCATGTCTGGATTTTCTCGTAGGTTCGACAGCCCAAGATCACAATTACACTTGCACCTTCCGGACGCTAGCTACTGGTCTGTTGCGCTTTGCTTCTGTTGTGTTTTGCTTACAGCTCGCTTTCCCGGTCTCTTTGCAATAAACGTCGTTGTCCTATAATCAGTTTTTCTGATTTAATTATTGTGGAGAATAGGCACGATTCTAGACAGAAACGTACCAGTCCTCTACAATTTGGTGAGCCCGATTATTAATCCATTCTTTTCAGCAATTTTTTTTCCGGTTCACTGCAGCAAATTATTTTAACCCGAAACCTCTTAATTGCGGTAAACCGTTTTCAATTTTGGGAGTTTACCTAATTTTATTCGTTCATATATATATACGTAAATTTCCGTTGATTCTTTTAGAGTATATATATACATTAAGTTTTGCCTTATTTTTGCAATGGACCCTGAACAGAAGCCGACAGTCGGAGCAGTCACAATTACTGTTCCCCAGTTCCTAGATATGGAACCCGCTTTGTGGTTCATGTACTTAGAGGCGGAGTTCTGCAATCAGCGCGTTACGACAGATCAGGCTAAATTTAGCCAACTCTTGGCCAGGCTTCCCAAGGATGTCACGATGCAAGTGCGTGACCTCCTGCTGAATTTACCCGCCGAACATAGATATGAAGCCCTTAAGGAAGCCGTCATCAAACGGGTCACGCCTTCTGATAGATCTCGACTACAACAGCTCTTTAGGGATCTGCAACTGGGAGATAAGCGACCGTCTGATTTGTTGCTTCAAATGCAACAGTTGCTGGGCCCCTCATCCATGGATGAGACACTCCTCAAGGAGTTGTGGATGCAACGCCTTCCGGTTAACACGCAAGCTATTCTCACAGCAGCCAAGTCCCCGTCCTTGTTGGACGCAGCACAACTCGCTGATGAGATTCAGGATCGTTTTTGCACCGTCTCCCCTGTCTCCATTACAGCAGTGACGAATCGTACGGAAAAGGGTCCCGAGACCCCAAACTTTTCACCTCCACAGCTTTCATCTCGTCCGCCACCCGATGATTGGCGCACGGTTTGGGCGGAGATAGCAGCTCTTCGGCGAGATTTCGCCCGCCTCAAGACACGATCCCCTTCGCGTCGACGTCGGAGTAAGTCTCCGCGTAAATCTCAGGCATTTGGCGAATTGTGCTGGTACCACAACAAGTTCGGCAACCGGGCGAAGCGTTGTGTCGCCCCTTGTAAATACTTCAACCAGGGAAACTCCCAAGCCGGCCCGTAATGGCGACAAACGCGGCCGGCACCCTCCCTAACAGTCGCCTCTTTCACATTAAGGATTCAAGCACGGGAATCACGTTCCTGGTTGATACCGGGGCGGAAGTCAGCGTGATTCCTCCAAGATCCGGCGAGGCGACCCCCTCTTATCTACCGATGCTTCGTGCTGCTAACGGCACACCCATTCCCACCTATGGTCAACGCTCACTCACGCTTGACCTAGGCCTCCGGCGAACATTTCGCTGGGTTTTCACAGTTGCAGCCGTACCTTTCGCTATTTTGGGAATTGATTTTCTTCAGCATTTCGACCTCGTGGTCGATACGCGAAGACGGAAACTGGTCGATTCCCGTACAAAAATTAGCATCAGCGGCACCCAGGCATACTCAGAGGCCATCAGTCCTCTTATTCTTCAGCCTGAAATCCCTCAGCCTTACGCATCCTTATTCTTAGATTTCCCACAGCTCGTTCGATCCGCGAACGAACCTCTTCCAGTCACCTCAACTTGCACTCATCACATTAGAACTAAAGGACCACCAGTCTCCTGTAGACCAAGACGTCTGGCCCCGGACAAACTTAAAATAGCTAGGGCGGAGTTTGAACACATGCTCGAACTAGGAATAATCCGCCCTTCTAAAAGTCCATGGGCTTCCCCACTCCATATGGTTCCCAAGAAGTCAGGTGATTGGCGCCCTTGTGGCGATTACCGTGGCCTCAACAAGGTCACAATCCCTGATAGGTATCCTATCCCGCACATCCAGGATCTGACAGCCTGTCTTTCTGGTAAAACTTTGTTCAGTAAGATTGATCTGGTCCGCGCTTACCACCAGATCCCAGTAGAGGAGGCGGATATCCCCAAAACGGCCGTCATCACGCCTTTTGGCCTGTTCGAATTCCTTCGAATGCCATTTGGCCTTACAAACGCTGCACAAACCTTCCAGCGTTTTATCCACGAAGTATGCAGAGGCCTGGATTTCGTCTACCCCTACTTAGACGACATATTGGTGGCCAGTTCTTCCGAAGAAGAACATGTGCAACATCTACGTTCCTTGTTTGCCAGGTTAGCCCAACACGGGGTAACCGTCAATCCAGCTAAGTGCGAACTTGGAAAGGATAGCATAGAATTTTTAGGCCACATTATTTCACCTTCTGGCATCCAAGTTCTACCAGCAAAGGTAGGTGCTGTCAATGATTTTCCTGAGCCTACATCTTTTAGACAGCTTCGTCGTTTTACCGGTTTAGTTAATTACTACCGGCGTTTTATCCCTCATTGTGCGCAACTTCTGCAACCCCTCACGGACCTACTCCGAGGCGGTACACGTAAATTCAATTTTACGGACGCAGCACGCACTGCTTTTGTAGAGCTTAAAAAAGCTCTATCCAATGTTGCTCTTTTAGCCCACCCAAACCCTCAAGCCCCGCTTTCGCTTTTTACTGATGCTTCAAGTGTAGCTGTCGGTGCCGTATTGCAACAGTTTGTTGATGACAAGTGGCAACCCTTAGGTTTCTTCTCCAAACGTTTGTTACCAGCCGAATCCCGGTATAGCACGTTTGGAAGAGAACTACTCGCTATATACCTGGGTATACGCCATTTCCGTCATGCATTGGAAGGTCGCCTCTTCACTGTGTTTACTGATCACAAGCCCTTGGTGTATGCACTGGGATCTTCATCAGACAGGTACTCCCCCAGGGAGATCAGACACCTGGACTATGTTTCGCAGTTTACCTGCGACATACGGCATGTTTCAGGTGCCCTCAACCCTGTCGCCGACGCTCTCTCACGCGTCCACGCCACCCTAGTCACACCTGCTTCCGTTGACCTTAGCGACCTAGCTGCAGCCCAGGCGCGAGAGCCTGATTTTCAAGCTTCCTTGCAACGCTACTCCTTAAAGCTGCGCACCATTCCGCTGCCTAATGCAGATGGAACTATTCTTTGCGATATGACTACAGGTATTCCAAGACCTGTAGTGCCACTAGCATACAGGCGTGCTATCTTCAACCAGCTTCATAATCTCTCGCACCCTGGTATTCGAGCTACAGTTAAGCTAGTAACGGATCGGTTTGTTTGGCCTAAAGTCAGCTCGGACGTTCGTAGTTGGGCACGCGCTTGCCTGCAATGCCAACGTTCCAAGGTGCATAAGCACACACGAAGCCCAATTTCTTCATTCGGTCTCCCAGATGCCAGGTTTTCGCACATTCACTTGGATTTAGTTGGACCCCTGCCACCTTCACGTGGCTACGTCTACATCCTAACCTGTGTTGACCGATTTTCAAGATGGCCGGATGCCATCCCACTTAGGAATTGCTCCTCCGAGGCTGTCGTGAACGCCTTCTTGGAACGTTGGGTGGCCAATTACGGATGCCCTACAACCATTACGACGGACCGCGGTTCGCATTTCGAATGCTCAACATTCGAAGCTATGACGAACTTTCTTGGATGCCGGCACATTCGCACCACGGCATACCATCCGTCCTCGAATGGTTTAGTGGAACGTTTCCATAGGCAGCTTAAAGCTTCACTTTGTGCCACCACTAGTCAGGTATGGAGCGAAGTACTCCCTTTAGTACTTTTAGGTATCAGAAACACGCTGAAGGCCGACCTCCAAAGCACACCAGCAGAACTTCTTTATGGCTGTACGCTGCGTTTGCCCGGTGAATTTGTTTCACCCCCTCCTCCAACTTCTTCCCTTCCTTCGAACTTTGCTTCGACACTGTCGCAATACATGCGGCAAATTCAGCCCACACCCCCTCGTGAACAGAACAGGCCAGTGCACATGCACAAGGATTTGGCCACTTGTTCACATGTACTCGTCCGTTGCGACGAAGTACGCAAGCCACTGCAGCCTCCTTACTCGGGCCCCTTCAAGGTGCTTCGGCGAACACCCAAGCACTTCACAATCGATCGTAATGGTCGTTGCGACACCGTCTCCATCGATCGCCTTAAGGTCGCGTATGTAGATGACGATATCACCCGAGTCCTTTCGCAGCCATCCGTGGCAACGCCCACCCCCACACCGCCCTCTTCACCAGTTGCCTCCACGCCACCTGCCCCACGTCAAACGCGATCAGGACGTCGCGTCCACTTCCCAGCACGTTTTGTAGATATTTTCTATTATACATAGTTTTTTTCTCCAGTAACTTTCTCATTTCAGAGATGAAGAAGGAAAAAATCGCAAAAAAAAAAACGACAAAAAACATTTTGTAAAGCAATACTTGACGTGCAGCAAACACTAGAAGGTTACATGGTGAGCCTGTACATAATTTTTGCTCGCCAGATACTTATTTTCTTTCTATATTACAGGTGACGCGCAGAGCACGGTGGGGGGAGAGCACACTCCCGTCTGTCGTTGCAGCAGTGGGGAAAGCCTACCTCCCATCTTTTTCTCCTCGAGTTTTGGTGGGTTGGGTAGCCCGCTCCGACAGCACCACCTTAGGGACGCATGGACAATTCCGGATATTGCAAGCAGACCGACCCCTCTTCACCGTTACCAACCTTCTTCAACGTGGCATACGTAGCTGTTCTTTAATACGTTGGTCCCCCACTCAACCCGCGGTAACTTCGATGTCATTAGCTCCATTTTCTTTTGCTTTTGTCGAAGGCCTTCAAGTGTGAAGCCTTCTAGGGGGGGACGTCTGTAGAGACATTCTTGGTTTGCCACGTATTCCAACTATTTTGCTATTTATTTTGACCGTTGACACTATTGACATTGTTTGGTTGCATGTCTGGATTTTCTCGTAGGTTCGACCGCCCAAGGTCACAATTACACTTGCACCTTCCGGACGCTAGCTACTGGTCTGTTGCGCTTTGCTTCTGTTGTGTTTTGCTTACAGCTCGCTTTCCCGGTCTCTTTGCAATAAACGTCGTTGTCCTATAATCAGTTTTTCTGATTTAATTATTGTGGAGAATAGGCACGATTCTAGACAGAAACGTACCAGTCCTCTACAACCTTGCGGTCGTCCTCGAGCTCCTTCTTAACCCCCTCCACATATAAAAAAACCACTGTAGTTCTCATTCAGTGGTGTATACGCAGAAGTGCCGGATTCTAGACAATAAATGGGCTGTAANGGTGTGTAATCGTGTAACAGAGCCCAAATGAAAAAAAATTGGAGTGTTATTTGTGCATGTATGTACGCAGCTGGCACGTGGCACGTGTGTACAAGGTTCGTGTGTCAACTGCTAATATATCTAAACAACAATGTTCACACTGCAAAGCCAAGACATGTTCTGGATACTTCGTTGTTTACCGCAGAGCCACTCCTAGGCTAGAACCTATAAGTAAAAAATCTCCTGATCTCTGTGAAGAGCCGGAATAATTGTCCACTAACACTAAGTTCACATAAACAATCGGAAGACTCAGTCCCCACCCACCCGTCTAAAATAAACGACCGCTCCACATGTTGCGTTCTTTACAGCCAACTCCGAAAAATAACTTAAATATATGCAGCATAATCAAACTCACACCGCAAGTTAGAAAACTCCACGACTGGAGGATCAGTCTATCTTAATATGAATAAACACCACGAGTCAGCTAACTAATGTGGACGATTCGTTGCAAGTCAACAAACCTATGACAGTTACCATAACTCAATCGTACCTTACACTGAAAATGTGGCACAAGAACGCATATAATAGTGGATAGAGCCATGTGGATTACACTCTACCGGCGCCCAGAAACGTGGCCTTCGAACCTCACCCCAGAGCATCAGTAAGTGAACAAATTTGCCCATTTGTTCAGTACAGTGTTGGTTATGGTCGAATGGTCGGGGTATGCGGACGAGTAATATACGTAGATTGCATAAGGTGAGTGCGCATGGAGTACAGTACATTTACAATGCTTAAGCTATGCACTGCAATTTGCTCTATTCTGATGCGACTGTCCTGTTACGAAGCACTTTTTCATAAACCAAGAAGTTCTTTCCGTAACGCTGTTCACATTCCGTGTTAACACGAATCATTATATAATGATATATGGAGTCTATCAGGGGTCGCTGGAAAGATGGCAATAAGTTAGGTAACAACTCATCTGTAACCTTCTTGAATAAGTCGCACGGTCCTCAAGTAGACGCAATGAACGCCAAGTGAACCCTATGAGCCGTTTAATTGAGACCTACGCCGCATGATATATATAGACATCAGGTGAGTAAGTGATGAATCACAATCAAAGGAATGGTATGCACAGTTTCAAATGATTAAGATACATCAAAATATATCACCAACCTCTGCCTCAATCTCAGCTATCCTTTGCAGAATGCTCATCGCGCAAGGGAACAAGCACACAGGCAGCACGGTAATTATTCGATCCCTTGGCCAATCTCAAGGTCACGCCGATTCACAATTCCAGTGGTGCTTGTAACGCGCAACCGAAACCTGCGAGCGCGCACGGATTGAATTTGGGTTGTGTAACAGGGCGTGCTGCTGTGTTGTCGGTGCCGTTTTAGCTTTCGTTTGTGTAATCCGTGTGCATGGCTTACTGGGCCTTCGGCTCATGTTTGTTCGTATTGTTTCTCTTTTCAGAACTGAACCCCAACTTCGGAAGAGCGTTTCCCTGGTGCGTCCACGTTGCCCGAAGGTTGGTACGCGAAGTCACCGGCATCCAGAGTAGAGTCAGTTGGCCTGCATATTACAGTGCTCACAATTCACTCTTCACTTCAGTTCCGTTCACAGGACGTGACAGCTAGTAGTCTGGCACTTCAGTTCCTCCCGCTAGTACGCAATAGCAATTATGGTTTTCAAAGGGATTGGGTTTCGAGGTCGTTCCAAAAGGAGAACAGTCGTTTTGGCGCGAATCTTCGTTTTCCAATATAATATGAATATAATCGAGAAATAATCCGGATGATACATTTCTGCTATATCTAATAATATATGTACAAAAATAAAATATATGACATATATACATATTGTTACACGCAATGCGAAAGATTCCACATATTGAAAGTTACAAATGTGGACCAGATGAAGAGTGAGGTGGTGCTCAAGGGGACAACATTGTTCCGGTCATACTAACGTTATTGTTAGGGCATTTTCTTTTGTACATAAAAGCCATCAGCCAGTTGCCCAGCAAGCCATGCACAGGACTTGAGCAAACTAAAACTAAAACGGTACGGACAAAACAGCACTACGCTCTGTTACTCAGTACAAATTCAGCCTGTGCGCGCTTGTTGGTGCGAATGTACCTTACACAACTTCCCCGTCTCCGATGGTTTAAATCCTCCACAGGTCGGCTGGTGCTCGTCTTACCGAAGAGCGCAGAGTGCCTGGGGGCCTCTGGTCGTTTGTCTTGTAATTTCTCTTTATTCAAGCTTATTTTTATCCTTACACTTTCTTTAATCCTGGAACATTTTTGTCCCAGCACTTCCATTATTGTCATGGTGCCTCTCTTTTTATCCTGGCACTTCTTTCTCTCTCATCCTGGTGTAGCGGCCTGGAGATTTCACTGGCCTGCCTGCGGTATGATGTGTAAAATAGTTCCGAAGCTCATAGTTACACATTGTACCTAGTCTATTAAGAAAGCTCGCATGATGTGTGCTGTCCGATTGTTTGTCTGCTTGTCATGTGATTGTGGCGTGAACCTGAGAGGCACACGTGTCACACTCCTCCGGTCTAGTCGCTCGTTGACGGCCGGTCTCTAACCTCCCTAGCTAATTCGCGTGTCGGTGCCGTTCATAATGCTATCAGTGACCACTTGTACATTCCGCTGAATAACGGTTTGATCTCTCTCCTCAACGGCCCTTTGTTCTTCGCGTCTGATAATTGCACACGTGGGGAAAAAGCGACTTAGTGAGTCGAGCATTGGATTGGTGAGCCCGACGTGACACGAACACGCAACCTTATGACTGCAGATCAGGAGCGCATATCGAGAGAAGGCTTCAACAACATCCTTCCGGAGTATGATTGCAATAACAATCCCGTAAAAGAAAACAACATAAAAGCCATCAGCCAGTTGCCCAGCAAGCCATGCACAGGACTTGAGCAAACTAAAACTAAAACGGTACGGACAAAACAGCACTACGCTCTGTTACTCAGTACAAATTCAGCCTGTGCGCGCTTGTTGGTGCGAATGTACCTTACACAACTTCCCCGTCTCCGATGGTTTAAATCCTCCACAGGTCGGCTGGTGCTCGTCTTACCGAAGAGCGCAGAGTGCCTGGGGGCCTCTGGTCGTTTGTCTTGTAATTTCTCTTTATTCAAGCTTATTTTTATCCTTACACTTTCTTTAATCCTGGAACATTTTTGTCCCAGCACTTCCATTATTGTCATGGTGCCTCTCTTTTTATCCTGGCACTTCTTTCTCTCTCATCCTGGTGTAGCGGCCTGGAGATTTCACTGGCCTGCCTGCGGTATGATGTGTAAAATAGTTCCGAAGCTCATAGTTACACATTGTACCTAGTCTATTAAGAAAGCTCGCATGATGTGTGCTGTCCGATTGTTTGTCTGCTTGTCATGTGATTGTGGCGTGAACCTGAGAGGCACACGTGTCACACTCCTCCGGTCTAGTCGCTCGTTGACGGCCGGTCTCTAACCTCCCTAGCTAATTCGCGTGTCGGTGCCGTTCATAATGCTATCAGTGACCACTTGTACATTCCGCTGAATAACGGTTTGATCTCTCTCCTCAACGGCCCTTTGTTCTTCGCGTCTGATAATTGCACACGTGGGGAAAAAGCGACTTAGTGAGTCGAGCATTGGATTGGTGAGCCCGACGTGACACGAACACGCAACCTTATGACTGCAGATCAGAGGCGCTTATCGGAAATATTCTCAAACTCTTCACGAATTATATATGAAACCGCTCCTCGTGTTTGCTAATCAGGTCCTGTGTACCGGCCTGAAGTAATACTTACTAACTTCTTATGGTATCCGTAGCCCTGCCACCACACTATTTACGGGCCTTAACATTTCGCTTATGAGTGTCGACTTGAAATTCTTGAGTTGTGCCCACGCAAATTTCGATGACTCCGTGGTGATTTAGTTTTCACTCCAGTGCCACCACGAAACACTTTTTACAGACCGGGCACTCACTTGACCCAAGGGCCGCCTTCAAATTGTTCTTTAGACCCAAACTGAAACAAACTGCCAATATTGCGCAATCTATCTCAATACATCGGTTGAATCTCACATTTGCGCCCGGAAACATTTGGTGACTAGCCCTCCCCCATGGTTGTAAGAATGCAACTGATACTCCCCGATTTCTTTTCACTTTCATATTTCTTCCATACCCGGATTGTTAGGCTGATGCAGTTTTTCATACAATCTGAACAGCCGTTGGACCACTCTTATCCCGTCTTAATCCATATTCCGTCTTCTTTTTAATCAGTGTAAACCGATGTGCATTCTTATAATCCCTGTTTGTTTTGTGTGGGTTTTCTGACCGTATCTGATCCCTTCTACCCAATATGTATGGATTTTTTAACCACTTCTTTCTTTTTGGACACTCAGTACCCCCTTAAATTAACAGGAGCTCTGTTGTGTTGCATCGAGTTTCTCTTTGTTATTACCCAGCACGCCTCAGTTGCATCTTCCTGCCTTTGCTTTGGTCACGTGATTGACTCTCAGACATGACTAGATCGATTTCGCTTAGGTGCTTGCTCCTTTATTGTACAAAGTGTACGTGAACTTCGCGGAAGTAAACGAGGAGATGACAATGAAGTTCCACTGCGCAAGACATCTTACACGCTGTTGTTGGCTTTCTTTAGACCCCACATTCCCTATTTGGAGTAGATCTCCTAACACTGTGGTGAGTGACGGTGACCTGCAAGGACATAACAGAAAGATCTCCAGGCTTTCACCTTGGATCTTCCTCAGACAACAACCCTTTTCTTATAGGGTTATTAAACATCGGAAAGGCCTCCCTTCTACATTCGTTAGCAGCAATTCCAGAGATTGCTTCAAAGCATTGCTTGATTCTCATTTACCCAGAAAATCACTATGCAAGTACTCTCTTCTTGGTACTTACTCTAGCCTTCAAGAGCGAGGCCGCACCCTGTTTTGAGTGAGTGCCTTTCAGTTCAACAGATGCCCGCTTAACAAAAAGGTTGACTGGATCCGGAAACGTTTGGCCTCTGCCTCGAACCCGCATGGCAATCGCTGGATGACTGACTTTCGTATTTCCTCGAGGAGAGCAATGTCCTATTTTCAGATACGGTGATCAAGCTTGGACAAAATATTCGAAGTACAGGCTACCTATGTCAGAGCACAGTGGAGTGAACGCTGCTAGACACGGGTCAGCGGGTTTCAGTCGATATAGCGTCCATTGCGCTTGTATCACGGCCGCGACCAGCTGAGAAGATGGTGTGAAGGCAGTGGTGAACTGCAAACTCCAGTCTCTTGTTTGCCGCTTAGTTGCTGTCTGTATGCATCCTCTAAATGCCTGGGGATCGACTGGAGGGCGTTAACGATTATATGATTTTTTAGAACAATCAGCGGTGAACCCAATCTCAGCGTCCATTGACAGATCTTCAGAGTGTCTTCCCGAGGGACGTCCAAACCTGAAGCACTTCCAGCCAGGTGTATATCATCTACATACAGGTAACATGGGCCGATTGTTTTGTCGATCAGATCATTTACGTATACGTGAAGGGAAAGGAGAGGGCGAGGAATGAATTTCGAGATACTCCACCTAACGGCGAATGCTCGCCCTAGATTAATCCTCTCCCCCACACACGACCTGCCATCTAGAAACGTGTGGACCCACCCAAAAGTTGCAGGAGGTACCTCAGCTCTCTGTAGCTTCCAGTCCAATAGCCTGTGATTGACAGAATTGAAGACGCTTTGGAGATCTAGATAGCACACCTCGCTCAGTTCCTTATCCAGCTTCTTTGGGATAGTGCCTAAACACGCCAGCAGATGGGCGAAACAAGACACTAATTAGGAAGTAGTGTTGAGAAAGTCTGGAAGATTTCTGCTCACAGAGAAATCTGCAGACTTTTTCTCGTATTATGTGTTCAGGATCACCGGTTGACCATTTCAGACAACTGATCGCTTTTCATCGCTGAAGGTAGAATTTATGGTGGATTTATTCCAGTTCCTTCTAATTGCCCCGGTTTTCAATGTGAAATTGAAGGACAAATGTGGCTTCTGCAGGCATTGGTCCTGAAGGTCGTTCCGAGAATGAAACTCCCCCTTTGGCAGGAATTCTGGTTCCTTAATATATTTTAAGACTCGAAAGTCGATGACAACAACAAGGATACTTACACATTTGACAATGAAAAATGTATAACGCTCCAAGCTTCTTTGTCTACGCACACCATTTCCCTCATCTGATCACCAGCCTAGTCACAATAAATACAGAAGCAGCAACGCAGATAAATCTTATAAACGGTCACTGCGTAACACATTTGGCAACGAATGTTAGCAACTGTCTCAAAACTTACTTTCAAGGCTGTCGCGATCAACATTATTCTGTTAATAATGGCTGAGTGTAAAAACAGCATGAACGCTTCATGTCTATTGAAATGTGAAGATTTGCGGAGGCTACGGGCGACACGTTTGTTATCAATTACGCAATCGCTGGTCCCGAAACTTTTGATTGCATCAGTCGTCAGCCAGGGATTCACACTGGTAGCTTCGCCATCCGTCAGACCTAAGCTGACAATTATGCCTCAGTAGGCATTATGCGTTCACAGTGAAGTGCAAACACATGCGAGAGGTGATCAGAAATCCTTAATTGAATCACATGATGATTGCCATCTTCAGTTCTGCTGGTTGTACTGTTGGTTGGAATATTTTTCGACACCGCCGTGGATAATTTGAATTATAAACATCACTTCCAGTGATCGGCAGGCAGCCTGGTTGATCTGCTTCTGTGTAGTAGAGGCACCACGCGACCACAGCCAATTCGCGAGCAATGCAACAGAGTGAACAAACTTAACTTCCGAAGGTTCTTGGTGGTGGATTCGCACATATTACCACTTTTCGCACCGTTCCGTATACACCAAAGTTAGAAAGAGCCATATGATTATGTCATTTTTAGCCATTTCTAAGAATGACATTTTGTCGACCGATATCTACCTGGGGCCTCGCGAAAAGAGAGATAACAAAAATGTCATATGCAAGGAAGTTGGAAACGTTGACACACAGGTTTCACTGTCAAATATGTTAGTACTGTTGAAATACAATGCCAATATTGTACGGTGTATCCTTCCACCTTCACGACCTTTTCACAACGCCGCAAAATTAAGCATTCTCAGGCTAAGAGATGGTGTATTCCACCTAGAAAATTGCAATAAACTCATTTTTATGACTCGTTACAGTAAGCAAACGTCAATAATGAATTATCTTCGCAAAAGTGGTGGAGAACTTTTTCCATTGAACCGGGATTTTCAGCGATTGTTTGATGCATTCCGAATTTCTCATCAGTATTTCCCGATTAGATTTGATTAACTGTGGGTACCTTGGCTGAAATTTTGATTTTATTATTTTGAAAGATATTGAGAAGCCGGGGTTTGCGCCAAAATGAGCGTCTTATCTTTGGAACTACCTTCAAGCTCAATACCTGCGAAAGCCACAGTTGTCTACCAAGCATTGGGGCGGAAGGTAATACAGGCATATTGGCCAGATGTTTCAAGATGGCTAAGTGGATGCTGCCTGTTTCTGCGGACTTTGTGCTGTTGATCATTGGCATCGCCGGTTCATTTTCGCGGGGCGTGATGCTGTCACCCACCATGGACGCTCCCATGGTGTTACAATAGGGTTGAGGCATCCCATCGTCTAGAAGACAAACACCTTGTAGCCATGTCATAAACACTTTTGTCATGTGTACACTCGATTACTTACCACCTGGAATGTATGCGCTCTCCTCATACCCCTGTCAGTGGCAATAATCTCTTCTTCACGGAAAAATGCAGTCCAAATTGCCCTTTTTGGAGGTGACCCGGGCTGTGCCTTACAGTAAAATTTCTTGAGATTCTGCTCAACACTATGTCCTAGGTTGTGCTCAGGCGCCAGACGGGCATTTCTTGTCACCTCAATTGCTTCGCTTTGATCTCCTTCATATATTATGGGGCTTTTAGACATCTTCTGCCAAGAAAATGCTCTCTAAGCCATACACCTGCGTTGGAACGCTCTCATGGCTCTACGGCCACCCCATGGCATCCGACAGCTTCCTCCGATGTGGTCACGAGGGACTTTTCTGTCTGTAGGGGCCTAACGTTTGTCAGAACAGGTTGCTCACAAACTACAGAAGTACTTCAGGGAAACCGATGGGTTCCAAGTCACCTTGCTAGCTTCCGCTGTCAGTTTCCAATGGTCATTTCGGGGAAAAGTTGCGCTGTGCTTATTCTGCCAAGACAGAACATTTGGGGGAAAACAAATCGTCACATTACCACTCTGCTCGAGTGGTGCTGCGAGTGGCCCGCTTGCAATGTTGCTGCTACGACGAGTTATGATTACGTCTTGCTCCCTGGCTATCTGAACAGGCGGGGGTCTCGTGGCTAAAATAACATGTTCTGGTAATTTGCAATGGTTGAGAAGCTCAAACAACTTGAGGCCGAATTTTTTCCCACTAACAGATTCCAATAACCACTAGACTTCGTCAGCGGTCAAATCTCCCAAAATGAGCAGGCGGTACCGTGATTGGCAAGCCAACTGGAATGATCTCAGTTGTGCTTCGTTCTCCTCTGGTGCTGCGTCCGCACTTTGATATACCCTAAGGACCATCAATGAGGGTTAACATGCAGAAGGCTGGCGGTAACACTAACGCAGCTGCAGTAAGAGTTCACAAGTGATTGCTCTATGGAACTTGTGGTCAGTAGAAGGCAACCACCCCCAACGGTACTGCTACGGTTTTTGAGATACCAGGGGAACCCACTCGCTCAATCTTCTAAGCTCATATCTTCTTTGAACCATGTCTCTGTGGGCGAACAAGTATCTGCGGAGTGAATCGCTGTTCGCAGTTTGCCGCTCTTATTAAGCAGACCGCATACATTCGCCAGCGTACATTTTAGCCCCGGTGATCTGGCTTTCTACCTACCCCGCAGTTTGGTCGCATCTCGACACCCGAAGAAAACTCCGAGGGATAAATCTGTTTGCCGTCCGTCTGCTCCCATCATGTGAACTGCTGTATTGTTGGAGCAGCCGGCAACCTTCCAGCGCCTATGAGAGCTGAATCCTTTCCTAGCGTAACAACGGAATAATAGAGAGAAATATCACACGGAGATGGAAGGGAGAGGTGGGCAGAGGAGAGAGAAAGAAAATGAGAGCAGTGAAGATGTGCGGGACCACATGTACCGAGATTTCAATGGATATCTCAAGATAATGTAGTCGTCTACCTGATCCTTGAGTGCATCGTTTGGTAGCACCAAATCAATCGTCGCCGGCAGTGTTTTTCACGTCGAACAGACTCTGGCAGCAGAAATATGTCGTCCAAATAAGAGGCTATCACATGGTATAGAAGTCTTGCACCTGTAACATCTGAGACCCACCGTATCAGCGACTGTGAAAATAACACTTTCGGGGGGTAAATTGGGGACGGTACGATTTTGCATGTTACTATAAGGTCGCCTCACAAAGGCCTGCAGATTAGAGGAGATCGTTTCAGTTTTCACAAACAATTCCACAACTCTATTAGCGGCCCTCCTCTGGGTAAGTTAGCTCTTTATTCCAGTATGGCGCACATGCCTGAATGTTTAGTTCCAGTAATGGCCTTACCAGAGTGCTCTAAATGAGTGGGTAAGACATCCACTAAGAAACCTCCCAGAACCCCACTGTGCATTTCTAACCTGCTATTGGCCTTCTTTCCCAGCAGCATGGCGTTAGTACTATGGGAGAGTTCTGATGTAACAACGGTATATAGGCCGCACCCCTGGCGGATAGTGACCGGCGCTGCGTCATCCAGACGGTATGTTCTAATAATGCGACCACGAACGTGCACACTCTTCGACACGAAAAGCGTTGGAGGACAGTCACTTTACTGCGGACCACTCATGCAGAGCAGCCAGATTCTTCTGGAAGTCTTGCGTCTCCAAACATGCATAAAATGCGCTTCTGAAGCGCAGTGAGTAACGTTTCCATTGTGAAAACGGTCGCTTACAAAAGTTAAAGGCTAAGACGATGCACAAGTGTGATGGATGCCGCTCTGCATTCCGCCACGTTCGAGTTTACTTTGGTTCAAATAAACTCCCACCTGTTAATGTCGTGCTTGCGAACAAGCAACGCATCTATATCTTCTAACTCCTCTACGCAGTGTAAAGCCAAATCACACGTTCGGCCACATTAAGAAGTTTTTGGACTGTGATGTGTTATCCGTCAGGTCTCCCTGACCACTCAAAGGAATTTGGGTTTCGCTCTCAGGCAAGAATACTTGTGTCCGGACAGGGAAGACGCCGGTAACAGAACCTCGCCTATATTCTCCACCCGACTAAGCGTTACAAGAATTGACCGAGAACACTGTGCGCAGTCGCTACTGTGTTTGTATGGGCACAGGGAAATAACTGAATCAAGGAGTTCTGAAACCACGGAGACTTCGAAACCCGTCTGTGAGCCATTAGAGAAACCGACTTTAGGCAACTTGAAGTCCCGTGTCAAAGTAGCGGAATTCACTGGGTCCTTCGTTACGAACGGATAGTGATCCACTTATTCCAACCTAGGTCAAACGCTGGAAGGAGATAGAATACGTCAAAAGACCCACAGTCTAGATTAATCCGTCCTTTGGAGCGCCGGGTTTAATCCCACATTGTGGACAATACAAGATTGTTGGATCAAACAGTAGTTAATGAGGCATGAACGTAAACAACTGCACTGTTACCTTTAATTGGTGATCTACCAACAAGACACAGGAGCATGCTGCTCATCGCCAGCTCGGAATCTGAATAAAACACAGAGACCCAGCTTTCGGTAAACGTGGTATGGAACAGCTCTGAAGAACGACGGGGTTCAGCTAGTTGACCCAACTTACTTGGCAAAAGATGAACATTTAAAAAGTTGCTGGCGATAAAGTGTGCTAGAACCGTACCACACAAACATTATTCCTCGCTTACTTCGTAGCGGGCTAGTTCGTCGCTGAATCCACAAGAGCCATTTGCGCGTCTTTCGAAAAATGTCAGTTACTATTGCGTGTTGGTACATAGTCTATTTCAATCGTTTAATCGATCGAATTAGCGTAATGTTTGCTGCATTCTATCATACTTAATTGCTTTGAGACGTTTTGAACATAACCTATCGATAAAAAGGAATATCGTGTGGCAATGCCTGCTAATTCAGCCGGTCGCCAGAAACTGCCGGTCACCAAGCGATCATCCTTGTTAAAAAAGGGATGATGCCGGTTAGGAAAGGTATAAAATCTTCAGATCGTTTGACCAGCACCTGCTGTACCTTCGCTATTGCTGAGAAGACCAAAGCCACTGCTAAAATGCTAGTCTCAACAGCAAATATTAGCATATCACACGAAAGAAGCAACAAGTCATGCTCAGTTCCTACCACCAATGTATTCGCAGACTGAGCTACAAAGATAACGGACTTAGCCGCTTGAATGGCAGAACTACGCAGTAAGAACGAGGAGCTTACCAAAATTTTGCACCAGCTATATCCAATAGTTAACATTCTAAATATCTCACGTAAAATCCACCGTCAGATTATCTCCAGTCATAAGGACCTCCCAGCCGCTGGAACGTTCACTCATACAGTAGCTACGGAAATGCATAAGCGGTTACGCCGTGCAAACACAGTGATGGTTTTTGACGTACACGAGAGGACAACTTTTTGTACGTAAAAAGAATCTAACCAAACGCCAGTAAGATGGATGAACACGAGTGCGACTGACCAAACATTCGCAAGAAAGTTAAGCAGGAAAGTTGCCCAACATTCTTGCGGTTCATACTTGAACCTGTAGCAAACAAATTCGACAGAAGACAATAATGGTATATTTTTGATGAGTGGACGGGGATTTGGTTTATTTTCAAGTTGACCATCACTCACATTTGAT
>QNGE01004188.1:33830-61861 GCA_008508345.1 Paragonimus westermani
CATTAGGTCGTTCAATATCTACCTTAGAGCTAGAGCAATTGGTTTTGACACCAGACGATCTTGTTTGACGACCGATTTCGGTCATTACACTTTGTTATATATGAATATTTTTTAGACAGACGTGGACGTAGAAAAAATTAATCAGATTGTACGGTAAAAATGTCAAAAATAACAGATATATGAGAAACTTCAAATAAGATATCCACGCAGTAATTACTTGCCCTTTTCGAATCTCGCGCATCGATAAGAGCAACCTAGGTATGTTTGTGACGGGACACACCTCCAAAGGGGAATATTACAAGCCAATATTTCCCGTGGAAAGAAAAACTTATGTAACATAGCCAGCACTCTTACTAAATTGACCGTCGATCTCGACTGCTCCAGGAGTTCTCCGGATCAGCAAGTTGCAACTAAAAATGTCATTACGTTGCCCATCCAGAGAGATACTTGAAAGCCAACCATGTTTCACTCCGATGACGCCAGGTGCGTTCAAGCTCCCGCAGCGAGATTCACCGTTATTGCTAAAATCACATCCCCTTGCCCTCAGCAACTCCTTCCGTCAACCGGAGCATTGATGGAAAGAGTTCTAGGCCCAAGGCCTCCAAACTTATCCAGTGCACTGAGAGAAACAGTTTAAATTCCCCTGAGGATGACGCAGCTGCACGAGCAGCCATCTACTTCTTATCAGGGACATTTCCCCTCGTTACCTGGGGTAACTGTAAATAGCTACCGTCAATCCAAAACACCGAAATAAAGGCTCTAAAGCAGCAGTAAGACCTGTGCGGTGCTTACTAGAGAATACTATTCTGGATTTCCGATATATATGTAAATCAAAAGTACTTCACGAACGCCATAAATCTGGTTTCAGGAACCACGTTTTAAGAAACAACGCTTCACGGACAAAACTGCACACATTGCCCCCACTGATTTCAAGCCAGCCTATAACTATACCAGGGTTTATGGTTTCCATTCATTACACAATAGCTCATCCACTTGCGAGAACATGGGTACAACTGTGAACCAAATTCCTAACATGTATACTGCAGCAAGTAATTCGCCATCTGATTACGTACCAGCTCCAATACCAGCTAGATCAGTCCATTTTTATGCATCCTTTGATATTTCATCCACTGTTAATTGGCCCCCTTGTCCATGTCCTACTCAGCCATCCTACCATAATGACACTCTTCCAGCACTTTCTAACATAAAGTCAGACCTTTGCCATACATACTCGGGTATTACCGGAAGTTTGGCACATTCCTTAGATCAGGCCTTCCATATGATAATTTGCAACACACTCCCCCATCTGTCATGAAGTTCTTTAGCAGTTTAAATGTTTTCCCAACAAAAAGAAGTCCACTGGTTTATTATTCATGAACGTGAGATCATTGGTAAGCAAAATACATATTCTCAAATGTTTTGTCTTTTTATCTAATCCCCATATCATTCTCGTGACTGAGACGTAGTGCTCCCCTGGTATTCCGCACAGTCAGATGGGCATCGCAGGATATTACAATTTTCGTAAGAATTGTCACATAGGACGTGATGGTGGAGGCATTAGTTTTCTAAAAGAGCAATTTTCCTCAGTAACGCCTGATGAGTCTATCCTTTATGAACTCCAAGACTCTTTGTGGCTAGTAGTCTATATCTGTTCTCGCGAGCTATTCATATGATGCATCTACGGACCACCTAATGCTGACAGCAATGATCCGACTGACCTTGTAGTGATAATGAATCATGTGTCAAACATGCCTTGCGAACACAAACTAATAGGTAGTGACTTCTACGTGCCTAACATCGCCTGAACATCATTCTCAGCTTCAGCAAAACAGGCCGAATTCCTTCCATGCACTCGACTGAATGCATGGAACAAACACGTCCTAACGTCCGCCAGACAGAGGCATGTATTGGATCTCACGCTCGCCATAGGTATCTTTTCTGTAGAGATATCCGTCCAAGAGCACTTTCCAGGAAGTAACCACGATATCGTCAGATGTCTGTTTGGTTTCAATGTGGCTATCAAACCGACAGTTCAATTCTACCCTCCGATCAAATCCATTGGTTGGAATACCTTCTTCCTCACATCAGACCCAAACACAGCGGCCGGGGAATTCATCGAACATCTGACATTTTGTATCGACGATCTGGCCCCCATGAAGTCAAAAACCGTCGGCGCGCATGTTCAAGGTGGAATCCCTACTGTAAAGGAGTCTGGTGGACAAAATGTTCGAGTCGAGGTACAGAAGAACGCTGGATTTCTCCCTAGTGATGCGAATGCGCAACAAATTTGAACACTGATGATGAGTCGGGGATTTGGTTTATTTTCAAGTTGACCATCACAGCAACCGTGTTAACCACTGCGCCATTGACCTCACATCAGTAATATAAAATGTCGCCTTGCAGATTTAATGATTTCTGTGATCTAGACCTGTCCCGGAAGTCTTAATCGCGGGGTTATCCATGACCCTGCTACAAAAGTTATCACACTCAAAGACAAGACGGTTGTTGATGACTCTGTCGTCAAATGTGAACTATTCAACCCATATTTTTCCGCCTCGTCTAGCGCAGAAACCATCTTATTACTTGTTAATACTCTGCAGAAAATAATCGAAATTCTTAGTAATTTTCTGATTGATGTTCGAGGTATTTGCTCACGGTCAGCTACCATTAAACCCTCAATCCACCCTGGACTAGATGGTATCCCGCCAATGGCTATCAAGCAATGGGGCGAAGATATACTCGTCCGCTTACTCAGTTTGTTCAACCTATCACTTTTATCTAGCACCTACCCACCTCGATAGAAAAAGTCAATATTTATCCTCTGCCACAAAAGTGGTCCAAGACAGAACGTTAGTAACTATCGTCCCATCAACCATACGTCAATCTACTTGGGAGTGTTTGTAAGGATAATAAAGTTGTACATAGCCGAGTTCCTAAGGTTACAAAACCTTGCAAGCCTTTCACAACACGGTTTCCTTAGTAAGCGCTCTTGCCTGGCATGTCAGCTTGAATTCTTACGCCATGTATCGATGTCTGTTGACGCAGGAAATGCGGCAATCATCCTACTCTTTGACATGCAAAAAGGCTTTGAGTCGTGCGCCTTATAACGCTTCCTGATCAAAATGGCATCTCTTGACACACAAGCTCCCTTGTATAGCTGGCTTTCGTCATACCTTGGAGGCCGCAATCAAGCAGTCAAAATAAGAAAACACTGCTCACCATCAAAACCAGTGACCAGTGGGGTGAATCAGTGGAGCGTTCTGGGTGTTAATCCCGGGTGTGTAGTGGATGTTCGAGCAACCCGGGATTAACAGTGCTCGATAAATCCGTGTTGGTGGAGAGCAAATCTATCTGCCAACTGGGTGAAAGATGTCAGTCCTTCTACAGTGGCCGAGCTAATCAAAGTTGACTCGCATGATGTGCAATGACATTCTTCTGGCTGCCAATCGGCCAAAGGTTCTCCGAGGATAACCGTGTCACTGAGCTTTCCTGCTGCGGCTCTACGTGTAGAGAATTATCCTGTTCCCCATATCCAACACTTGAGCGGTGATTCCCAGGTGAACCATATTGATGACGGTATCAAAACTTATTTAAATGTTTCCGATGTCCCTGCCCCAGTTAATTCCTTGTATATGCCTTTTCCTTCTAAGGATTCTCATGATTCTCGCAAGGACGTGTCTGGGACTGTTGAGCCGTATGCTGTATCATATGATTGTGGCATGCTCCGGGACCCTGAGCTAAGCAGGGACCATGCCCATGGATAGCTGTGGGGACGGTGGCAGCCCCACCGGAGAAGACGGAGTGTGTATCTAAACTTCCTAACCTTGCCCCCGCTATAACTCGTTCGCTTGAGCGAAATTTGTTGATGGATGACAGCCTTATTGAAGAAGAATTGCGTCTAAAGAAGGAGGAGCTGAGGTTTATGAGGGTACAACAAGAGTTTCGCAAGAGGTTGAAGGAAAGGTCTGATTCTTGTAAGACCGATGAACTGACAGGGAGGGTGGGTGCAAACGTCCTCACATCTTGCTCGTCATGCAGACCTAATTACGGGTTCTAAGGGAGCTCCTTGGAGAAGTACGTGCGCGACTTAGTTATCAGTGTGGGCCTGCCAAAAATCAAGCTAGAACCCTTTGAAGGGTCGCCCTTGAAATTTTATAACTTCATGCGAAATTTTAAACTCAACTTGGCTAATAGATCAAGTGACGAAGGACAGAAATTGTCTTACCTTATTTATTAATGTAAGAGTCGAGCTGAGGCAGCTATCGAACATTGCGTATTGCTGCCCAGCGAGGTAGGATTTACGGAGGCGACCGGAATATTGAGGCGGCGATTCGGAAGGCCGCATGAGATCATTCAGGCTATCACCAAGGACGTGTTTAACGGTCCGAGGCTCGTCATGGGAGACACTGAGGGTCTTCAACGTTTAGCCACTCAGGTGAAGGGTTGTCAGCTGACGCTGTCCCAATTGAACCATCCGTCCGAGTTGAGTTGTCCAACCAACCTTCTGTGTATCGTAAATAGTCTTCCTCGCCCATCGCAAGAGAAGTGGGCGGAAACGGCTGATTCCGTTATAAACACTGGTGGGAACCTTCTTTTAACGACTTACTTGAGTTTATAGATGGGTGACTCTCGATTTCTGGTAACCTGTATGGTCAACTCATCGCTTGTTCAATCCAGGGCCGCATCAGTGAAACTGAGACCGCGCGCTTCCGTGAGAACTCTCAACGGATGCCGCGTGTGTCAACCGTCGTCGAAGTGGTAAACAAGCCACACCAGTGCGCAGTATGTGGTGACGATCATGATTTGCCGACATGCCGGCGATTTGAAAGCATGTCATTAGAAGGCAGACGCGAAGTTCTAAAAAGGTGTAAACGATGCTTTGTTTGTATACTGCCGAACCACAGCCAGGTATTGCAGGGTCCGTGTTCAGTGTTCACGGCCTCTATGTAGAGGGCGACATCACACCCTGATGCACGCGGACCCGGCGCCTTCTGGAACTGAGGTCGAAGTAAAGGAGTCAAGCTGTGGAGCCACCTCTTTGCGTCAGAGAGGTGTTCGTCTAGGCTTCGTGCCTGTCAGATTGATTGGGGCAATCGGGATGACCGAAACACATACCCTTCTAGATAACGGGTCCGATACCACACTCACGGATGAGTCTATAGCTGAGCGACTATGGCTGCCAGCTTGTAAACGAACGCTTAGCATCCGTACATTGAATAGGACCACTACCACCAAATGACAAGAGCTGAGTTTCGAAGTTGTATCTTTAGATGATGGAAGTAGGATCAAGGTCGACAAGGCGTTTGCTGTCAAGCGTCTTCCGGTTGAGCGGGCGGAAACCGTATCCGAGGATGACGTTCACCGGTGGCCCCACTTGGCCGGTCTGCCCATCACCTCGTTGACGAAAGGTAAAGTCGAGCTATTAATAGGGTGCGACGTGCCTGAAGAACATATAGTAATAGATCAGCGGGCAGGAAGCAGGCATCAGCCATACGCTCTATAACCCATCTTGAGCTGGACCTTGCGAGGTCCCGTGTCACCCTCAGCAAACAGCATGGCTGAAGTTCATTGCTTAAGGGGTGCTGAGCCAGTACGGTTGGTTCAACGTATGTTCGACCCAGAGTTTGTCGAGAGCGGACTTTCCGAAGAGGTGGTTCATTCATGTGATGATCAGCGAGCTGAGCGTATTGTAGAGTCCACAGTTACATTGAAGGACGGTCGGTATGAGATTGGCTTGCCGTGGCGGTTTGACAATGTAAACCTCCCAGATAACCGGTGGTTGGCTCAGAAGCGTCTGAATTTATTAGCAAGGAGACTTTCCCACGATAATGAATTGGCACGTAAATATAGAGAGATTATGAAGGCACACGTGGTAAGAGGTTATACATTCAGAGTTGATACCAGCGAGGATAAGACCATTCGCCGGTGGTACTTGCTTCATCACTCGGTGTTGAGTTCGAATAAAACCAAGAAGGTGCAAACAGTATTCGATTACGCAGCAAAATTCGGGGACGCCTCTTTGAACAAAGTGCTGCTGCAGGGGCCAGTCCAAACGAACAGCCTAGTAGGTGTGTTGTCACGGTTCCGAAAGGGTTTGATAGCCTTGTCCTCAGACATAGAGGAAATGTTTTGTAGGCGAAGGGACCTGAAAGGGACCGGTGGGCACTGAGCTTTCTTTGGTGGAGTAATGAACCAATGTCTGGCTCACCGGACACGTATGAGATTGTGGTCCATCCTTTCGGGGCCACTTCTTCTCCCTTCTGCGCGTCATATGCACTCAGGAAGACTGCAATTGACAATGGGCATCGATTTAGCGAGCTAGCTAGCCAAATTGTGTTTGAGAATTTCTACGTCGACGACTGTTTGGTATCAGTGAATAAGCTTGAAGATGCCAGATGTGTAGCGTTTGATTTGCGCGAAATGCTTTTCTTGGGTGGGTTTGGGCTAGTAAACTGAAAGTCTAACACAGCAAAGGTGCTCTCAGATATACCACCGAACGAAAGGGCATCTGTGTCAGCAGCACTGGACCTAGGTGATCGCAGTCACTAGAAAGCCCTTGGAGTCCAGGAGCACGTATCGGAAGATTGTTTCAAGTTTCGCGTCCTTGCCATAAAAGCCATTTACTCGGAGAGGCTTGTTAGCCTGCATCGCGTCAGTATACGATTCATTGGGGTTAATTGCTCCGCTCGTTCTCCGCGATCGGGAGTTGTTCCAGGGATTATGTGGCGCGAATATCGGGCGGGATACACCCTCAGACGAAAGGTGGCAAGGTGAGTGGGATAGGTGGTCACGGATTGTAGCGTCGACAGACTCAATTACAGTACAGCGTTTCATCAGACCCCATGGGAAGAAGCCGACACGTTCGGAGTTGCATATGTTTTTCGACGCTTCCGAGACGGGTTATGGGGCCGTCGGCTACCTCCGAGAAGTCTTGGGAGATGGCAGCATTTTTATGCTGCTTCTTGATATGGAAGTCCCGTTTTGCACCTTTAAAGCACTTGTCTATCCCAAGGTCGGGACTTATAGCCTCAGTATTGGCGGCTAAACTCACGGGATTTACACTAAATGAAATCAAGCTAACCTTTTATAACATCAAAGTTTGGACAGACTCCATCATCGTGTTGGAGTAATCGGGGAACATCTCCTGTCGCTTTGTCACATTTGTGGCCAACCGTGTCCAACTAATTCGTGTTTACACCCAGGAGTGTCGGTGGCAACACATTCCGTCCGAGTTAAACCCGGCAGACATAGCTTCGCGAGAAACCTGTGACGCTAGATCTCAAGTGGTCCAGCAATTCTATGGGAACTTGAGAATTCGGGGCCACCGGACAGGCCGATTCAAGCTGAGGAACTCAAATTAAAAAAGGTGTTCGTAGTAGCCAGTGTTAGTAGCGCGCAATGGTATGTGGAGCTTGTTTCGCGTTGCTCTCGCTGGTACGCACTACTCCGTACGGTACCGTGGTTAAGAATTATTTCACTTACATGAAGGCCGGTTGACAGTGTTCCATCATGCTGGGTCCTCTGCGTAAGTTAGAATTGGACCCAGCTTGTGAATCCATCGTCCGACTGGAGCAACAAAGCTCCTTTGCTAAGGGCTGTACGGAACACTCCAAAGGCCAACCGGGTACGCTAGCCCGACTAAAGCCTGTCGCTATAAACGATGTCCTGTGTTTCGGTAGAAGGGTTTCGACTTGGGTGCCTAGTGGTACTAGAATAATGATATTGCCGCCCCGCGAAACTGTTACGGATATGAACATTGGACATTATCACGAGATCAAAGATCATATGAAGGCTAGTCACGTCTTGTCATCTATCGGAAGGAGGTTTTGGATTGTAAAGGACATGACTAGTGTGCACCACGTTTTGTTGAAATGTATGAAGTGTAAAATGTTGATAGCGAAGCCGTGCCAACAGGTGATGGCCCGGCTACCTGTCGATCACACGAAACCTGGTGGTGCCCCGTTCACAGCCTGTGGCGTGGATTATTTTGGACCTCTTGAGGTTCGATTTGGGAGAAGCATTTGTAGGAGATATGGCTGTTTCTTCACGTGTTTAAGGACAATAGCTATACATTTGTTAGTAGCACAACCGATTTCAACTGACTCCTTACTAATGGCTCTAATGAGGTTCACTGGACGTCGAAGTGTACCAGAAGTCATGTATAGTGATAACAGATCCAACTTTCTGGGCGCGGAATCAGAGCTGAGGGGGGAATTACGTGGCTAAGATCGAGACGAAATCCATGGGACTTTGGTGGTCCGCGGTATCGATTGGCACTTTAATCCTCCCGCTGCTACCCATTGGGGTGGAACATGAGAGCGCACGATTCGCACGGTTCGACGGGTCATGCAGGTCGTTGCAAGGGAACAATTAATGTCGGACGAGAGTCTCTACACCTATTTAATTGATGTCAAGAGAATTCTGAATGACAGACCTTTAGTTCCAGTCTACATTGTCCCGGACGGCCCCTCGATTCTAAGACCAAACGATCTGTTGCCTCTAAAATCATACTTGGGCGTGCCATGCGCTCAACTCACATTGCTAGAAAGGTACACGAACGGGTGGAAGCAGGCTCAACATCTGGCTAGTGTGTTTTGGAAACGCTGGGTCAGAGAGTACCTACCCTCCATCCAAGCGAATCATAAGTGAGCGCAGGTTGGACTGGATGTAAAGGCTTGTGATCTCGTTCCACTCATTGGAGGCTCTCGGCCCGTAGGCGTTTGGCCCAAAGCCGTGGTGAGCGGAGTAGTGTAGGGTGCCGACAATCACATCCGCGATGTGTACTTGAGAACAGAGAGCGATGCGGTCAAGAGAGACATAAGATCCATATGTCTTCTCGAGGGAGCAGAGGGTAGTGACGTCATCATCGAGTAAGCCTCGGGTGCAAGGGAACCAGCTCACTGTACACACTCAACCCGCAGCTATATGAGTGTTGGGAAACCATGCTGGTTCCGGGGGCCGGTGCTGAGGTAGCTCTTGCGTGAGTGTGTGATGATTGTTATGTGTTAATAGAATGTTGTTGACCACGTTCCCTACTCTATTCATTCCCTTCTCATTGATTCATCTCCTTACGTTAGAATTATTTATACGGATTATGAGCTTTTCTTACAATCTGACACTACCGATCAAGCTACGCGCGTGACAAATCATTTCTCCTACGGATGCGGATCTTGATGGATTATCAAACCTTGATACCGTTCACCTGTAAAACTTGTTTCCGTGTAGTTTTCTCTTCCTTACTCTGTCTTGCCGGACCTTTGTTTATATGTACCCTGGTTTCATTTTTGCCCGACCGCTTCGCCATTACGTGACCGTTGCATTCGGTCATATTCGCGCGAACCGTTAGTCACGGAAATTGTACACTTGGTGGATTCATTACCGAGGTTTGTTGTTGTCTCCCACTACTTTGTTTATCATATTGTTGTTGGAAATTAGCACCTTATTAATAAGAAACTCGCCGATACGACCGTCTTTCCTTTTGGATACGAGTCGGTTGCTCGACGGGCTCAGAATTTATAGACGCTCGTTACTTACAGACGTGACTATCTTGGATCCAGCATATCGATAGACGTTGCGAGAAGGCTAAGGGTTGCTCGAAGAACCACTAGACATCCGGGATTAACGCTGGGACCGTTGCTATTCTTAGTGTACGTAAATGACGTATGCGATATTATCAAACATGGCAAGTTCGTTCTGTTTGCTGACGATATCAAAACCTTTGTGCAATTCGCTAGCCTAGTTGTGGAGCACAACCGGCCGGTTCACACAAACTGTTTTACAGAGCAGCTCTATAGTGGGAACTGGTGTGTAAGTTATGTGCATCTTGAATACACGGGTCAAAGTCGAAACTTACACTTCCAAATGAACTGGTAAATTCGGCGTCCATGATGAACTCAGTTTACCCTAGTAGGTGCCTTTGACAGTCGCCATTTCGTGCTGCGCGTGAGTTATATGCAACTTGTGCCCGCAACCCTGTGCTCTGAGGGCATTTTCATCCGCAAACCACACGAAATAAAGTGCATTCCAAACAATAGGTAGGATGGTTTAAAATGGCTATAACTTTAGATGAGTTGGCTAGCATCATGCATCAAGATGACTTACACCCTGATGCACGATGACGACGTGTGCTTAGACAATTCAGGTGCATCTGCAATAAAACCCGGTGGCCTAAAAGTTGAGCGGTGACAGGATGAAACGTGGTAGAATGCACGGCCATGTCCCCGAGAAATCTGACGTTGCAGAGAATGCTTACCAACGGCCGTCAGAAACAGAGTTCCGATCGTCACGTTCTTTGGATGCATTGCTACTGCGGTAGTATTAGGAAGCAAAAACAGACATGATATTTGGACACGAGATAAAGTGTACGAAGCGATTTTAAAGCTGCCCTGGGCCTCAATGTCTGTCGTTTGGACACGCAGACTTGCAGTGGACGCATTGAGAGCTAAGTAACGACGGGGTTAAAAATTAGTAGTCACACTGGCAACGGTTAATGAATTCTACAGTTGGTGAAAACGTTGACAACGGAGCATCAGATTCATCGTTATCCACTGTGGGCTTTCATATGTTGCTGCCGAACTTGTGCTGGAGTGCGAGTAAATATAGTATCTGACAGAATTTAGAGTTTAGGATGACTCATGGAGTTTCATATGTTAGAAAAATGTGGTCAAAACAGTTCTTTGAATCCCTTATTTCGTGCCGTTCTTGCAGAGGTAATTAAGGCACTAATAGGTTGGCACATAGCTCACAATTAAATAGATCAGTACTGGCTGTCAAATGTTGTAAAGGGGCATTACGCTTAACTACTCCACTTTTAGTGCACCCGTGTGATAAAGGAAAGTGTGATGTGAAATTTGCGCGTTAGAAAACCAGTGCAGAGTTTCCGATCCTAGACATGTGAGTAACCTATTGCTAGTCGGCAATGGTGTCTCACGACTTCGTTAAAGGCTGTACGACTTCTGTTGCTGTGCCCCGCCCTAAAATATGTGGGAAGAATGAAGAAGTTCATACAGATCATACGGATAAAAAGGTTGTGAACGTTGTAATGTACGCTCAACCGTCGAATACGTCAGTACTCTTGTTCAAGTACAGTGCCAACGTAGTATTGCCGTCAATTTTCATTGAAACCTTCTTAATGTGCAAAGTTAAGCGTTTTCAGAACAGGATTCTATATATTCTACCTTCAAAATGGTAATAGACGCATTTATAAAACATGGGAGATGAGCTAACGTCTGCGATGGGTTGGTTTTGTAAAAGTGACGAAAAATGTTTTCAGCGCCAATTTGCTTAATAAAGCTGCCTACTTGCAACCGATAAGCTGTGGGAACTTCGTTTAAAAGGTAGATTCCAATAGCTTTTAAAATATTCAAAAATAAGGGTTCACACTAAAATAATTATTTCTCCTTTGAAATGATCCCCCAAAATGCATACTTGCCGTTACTAGCCACGTTGAATGGATCATACTGCATTGCATCGTCGTGTAAGCGTAGTTGGATCATTGGACATTTTCACTTGAATGGCGCTTTGGTGAATAAACGCTGTGCTTCATACTGTTCACATACTATTGGAACTAAATGGTCCATTATAGCTACAGCCACTCAGGTCCCTCACCTATGAGACGCATATCTCTTTGTTTTCTGGACAACCTCCTAGCATACAGTTGGCGGTCTTCAACCGGCCCAACAGAAGTTCACATTATTGAGCCGTTTGGCAAAGGTTCGTACAGAGTTATGCGTAACCTGGTGACTCAATGAATGCCTTTCTGAACGTCCAACGACGAAAAGGGTGATGAATTTTCAAAACGGTTAATAAGTAAGCATTCGTTAAAACTGGGTTTATGCGGTGCTCTTTTGATTACCATACAAGGAATTTGTGGAGACTTCGGTTGAATAGTTGTTTTCAATTTTTTCCCCAAAATTTTCGAAAGGAATTATTCTTTCCAAAATTACCATTTCCCCTTTGGGGTGGACCTCACACTCTGTACCTGTCTGGTGCACTGGTGTTTTAAGTACTAAAGAAGACAAACCGGGAGTAATTTAGGAGACCCCTGCCCAACTGATACTTCGTAGAATCTTTTGATTCAACGTCATGTTGAAAGCGATGAGCGGGGAAGAGTAGACTATTAATTTCTCAAACCTTTTGATGTTCTTTGGGCCGGATGTGTAGCTATCTTTAACTTTCGAATAATCTCCGGGGATGGCACCATTCTTGAGCGTTTCCTGGTGGAGAAAAATCTGGGTTCACTCTTTAAATATCTGGCGGTCTCCAATTTGGTTCCCTCAGCCGTGGTATTGTCTGTTCAGCCTACGGGTTTTCCAGTTAACGAGCTCAGTTGACATTTGAAACACAGCTTGCTTGACATCTGTTACCGGAAAGTCATATTTTAGGCTACCCACGCTCAACTGATTCGTGATAATATTCACTATTGGTCGACTGTCCCATGTCCCCTCCGAGATGTGCCCTGAGGTCGAACCCTTCCTAGAAGGCTACAACTCTCTTTTTCAAGTCTAACCTGGTGGTCCTTGTTCCAGTGAGGGTCCGAGATTTCGTGGCCCACGACAGTTTATCTAACCGCATTTTGACAAAGACCTCAAAGTAAAGAGGATGCTGCGCACAGTCAACGTCAGTGATACGAAGTAATGTGCAGAACTATACCCACTTCACCCAATTTGGTGAAACATTCCCATCGCAGTGTCATATATGGTACGGTTGAAGGACTGAGTTTTGCAAGAAAGTTGGTTGATAGATTTCATATATGTTGGCTCCACTGTACGAATTGAAGTTAGACGTGATGCACAAGTCCTTTGTTCGATTAGAACAGTAGAGAACCCTCTATTTACTCGCTTGATATTGATCCGAGTTCACCTTAAAATAACACATAATCTGTTGACCCAGAAATGCCTCTTTCAGTGTCCAATGACGGGGGTGATAATCTGTATTCGAACAGTTTGATAAGTAGGCGCTCATTATAACAGGATTTAATACGGCGCCGAATGAATCAATATGCAAGGGAATTATATCTCTCACCTCAAATGTGGAGATCCTCAGAAGTCAAACAAAGAATTTGCCTGCATGAAAAATCGACAACCAGGCACCGCTCAACAATGGTGGACGATAAGATGGGATTAAGCCTACCCACATAAATGGTCATTGGTTGGATCGGATCAAAACGACTGTTCTTACATCGAGAAACCAAGGGTATCATAAATTACCCAAGAAAAAATATAGGAAGAAACTGTCTAGTTTTGGCGCTCAGAAGTTTATACGGCTCGGACTAAATAAGGGTAGTTGATGTGAGGACAAATATGAATAATGTGGTTTATTTAGGGAAGGTCGCAAAGCGTAGGACCATCCTTCAACGCCGATCAAAGTTCGCCCATCCCAAAATATCGCAGTAGGCCATTACAAAATCAACACTTTCAACAATAACTGGGGAGAGTTTTCAAAACATTAGTGGCACTCATGAAAACTGCGTTTATATGGTGCTGATCGGATCAATCTCGACGAACGTTAAACCATTCGTCTGTTGTGTGATAACTTTTCTGAAATTGAAGGAAGAATTTGCCCCTGTAATAAGTGGTAACTAGGCATTTTTGAATGACGAGTGAAGATGCAGTCTAACGAGGCTCCTTCGAGGAAATTGTCACTGGTTAGGTCGCAGCAAAACGATTGTTGGTGGCTCGCGAATTAATGGATATGGGGGGTGATTCAATGGAAAATATTTTTTTGAATATCTCATTTCGGCACTTAGAAGTTTACATCGCTCAGACTACATAACAGCAAGAGAAGTGTTGACAGGATCTAAAGTAAGGATGAACACGATCAATCCGTTTTATCTAACGTATTTATTAAACCGTAAGGTCAGACCTTTGAGCACAGCTCAAACCAAGCAAAAAATTTCAAGGCTGATTCAACAGGCTTCTCCAAACTTAACATATTGCACAACTCGCGTATGACAGTTCTGACTTTTCTGATGAGTCCTTTAATATCAAGCTGCTGACGGCGTGTCAGCTCCCGGAACCACTAAGACTGACCGATCTACAGTAATAATCCCATTTACCAACTGAGGTTTTCCTGAGCGCACATAGAAAGCAGAACTGTAGAGACTTCACCCCGGACGATGCGCCGCCGTCTCATTCGTATTCAGTTGGCCATTCGTTGTTTCACCAATCCACCGCCTGCACCTTTCAAGAACCTCTTTATGTGGGAGAACACTACGATCTACTCTTAACGGAATCACAACAAATGCCTGCCGAGTGAGTTGTTAATTCCAGCTTTTCCAGCAAGACTGTTTTAAGACGCCCTTGTATTTCGAGCGCAGTCAAAACAGTATGCATCTACTTAATGACACCTACACCCCATAGTTGATAATAAATAAGCACCACTGTCAAAGTGTTTTAACAATAACATATAACATATAACATATAACTGTTAGCAAGATGTTTCGGTGATGTATTTGTGTTCAAGATTCAGCCACCTGTCGCGACGCTGGTCGTGATGTAAACCTGGACCTTTGAAGCTGTTTAACTATTTGCGGTCTCGAAACAAGTATTCAAGCTTGAACGTATCGTTTGGAATGTAGTATCTGCCTAACCATGGTTAGCTTCAGTCAAATAACTGAACTTGATTGCTGAGGAGCCACCCACGCCTTCGAGAACAACAGAGCGCAGAAGCTCACTCGTTGCCATCGTGGGGATAAAAATGAGAAGTTGTAACGTGTCCCAATTCAGAAACGTCGCAAAATGCTTGCAACTTGAAACAATTTTTCGCAAACTCACCAATTCAGGCTTTCGGGACAAATTGGTCCCAGACACGGCCCACACTCAAATTGCGGCCAACCGCGTTATGGAAAAACACCCTGGGCTCAAAAGCAGGCTTGCCGTGCGCGTCGAATGTATGGCGAATTGCACCTCGGCGAACACTAACGAAAACGCTTCCCATGAAGGTATGCTCCTTGACTATTTAATTTTACCCTTCTAAAACTCCAAGCTCTGGTTCTAGCAACTGCATCGCCACCAGAACACATTGTTCACCGGTTGTTTAACAACGCCAGAGCTCCGAATTTGGCATTCGTTGGTCAGAAGGTTGAGTACCGACTGATGAACGACCGGAAGACATACTGACGACAGTCAGCAACATCCGAAGCTGGTGAAAACTTCCACCAAAAGTCATTAGAATCCCAATCATCCAATGAGTGATTTCTGAAATGTTATAGCTTAGTGGACAAAGAAAAATATGCAGTTTCGCCGTGCAGATGATTAAGCTTGAAGCAAGTTATTAACTGCCTACTGCGTCACCACTAGGCCGTATCTGACAAGTGGTATTCGGAATCACAGTGATTCACGCTGGCGTTTGGTTGTCTTCTGGCTGTACCAGTAACGGAACAAAATATTCGTTGTTATCTGAAGAATGATAAATTTTAGAATAAGCAAAGCAAACGTAGCTTCTTATCAGGTGAACACTGGTCATAAAGTGATGTCAAAGCGTAACATTTCAAGGGATTCTGATTTCATGCAAGGCCCCAAGGCGATGTCGTGTGTCGGTCCCGGACTTCTAGTGGCACTTTGAGCTAGGCTTGGTCTACTCGCAACGTCCTACGACAAGCTGGATCTAGAATGGTGGCGTCTGTAAGACCCAGCAAAACACTTTGAACTATGAGCTTGCCGAGTAACGGATCTAGATCCAAAAATGGAAACGGTCGTACTGGCAATTTTCTCAATAGTAAGTTTTTAAAGTACGAGGACAGCTACAGTGCCCGAGACAAAGTGACTCACTTGAACACGACCAGATGCAACGGCAGTCTGATGGTGGAGCGATAAAACGCAGGCAAAACCAAGGCAATATGAACAAAGGTCGAACACTCGGGATCAAGGATGAGCTAGGTGCGCAATAACAAGTTTCGGCAATGAAGGACATCAAGCTTTGGCAATACGACAGTATTAACGTCCGTGGGAGGAACGATGTATCGAGCGCTTAACCAGAATTGTTGTGCCACATCTCGTAAGGGGGCTCGCAATAACTAAAGAAGAGGCTTCGGGTGTAAGATAACGGATCAACGAAGAGGGGATAAATGAAGACAGGGAGCATGATCACCGACCCTCTATCAAATGCACGACAGTCGTCAAGACCATGAGCAGGCAGATGCCTCGACAAAACGCAAACACAAGATGGTCGTGAATTTAAATTTCGCGTCTCCATAACTACACAGAGCTGGCCGTCCTTCCGGGCAAAAATATGCACTTCGTGCAAAAAATTCCAGTGGAGGCATTCCTGCGAGCCTATAGGCAATTCCCAAATGTAGTCTATTTTTTCGACTTAAACGGGAACATTTTAAACAGCCTCACATATTTTGCCAAAGTACGTAGTTTAATACTTCACAAAAATTGGCAAATATTTTACAGCCAAATTCACGTGTGCAATTTGTTTTCGCCTTGAAGCACCCAGACGCTCATTTAGAACGCAATTTCCAACACATTTCATACGGCCAATGCCAAATACTCTATAATCCTCGCTACCAATTTTCAAGTCCGTGGCGAGTTTTGCTATTCGTCCCCTTTCCACTCGAAACCTCTAGTTCACCACGCTTTTTGCACGGCCATAACGTGCTTTGTTTTAGTTGACCGTGTTCACATAATTCTTCGATAAGTTTTACTCAACAGTGACATCTGTTCAACAGACCTACCGCTCAGTTTTCTTATTAGCATTCGTACTTTGATGCGCGATTACTATTGATTCTCTTCTCTACCATAAACTTTTTAAAATAGGTGTCAGTTACTTGGTGGTCTAAGAAGTTATTTCTTGTTGGCTGGATTTTGAAGAAACCATTTATGATCTGGCTCATGGGCAATCAGTAGTAACAATGGAAAGACTACGCATGAGAAACTGTGAAGCTAGTAAGCATGTTGCTAGTAAACCGCGGGACGGGAAGCGAAGAACTTCCGTGCGGCAGACAACTGAACTGTGGAACGGTCTCACCAGGGAGTGCTGAACTTCACGGTAAACCGTTCTTAGAAGTCGTCACATATGCGGTATCAACGATATTGTTGCTAGCAATAATAACGGCATTAATAATAGAAACTGTTGAACTTTTGAAGGTAAATTTGCCACGTTTTTAGCTGTATGTTTGATGCGATAGCGAACATTCAATTCGTTGAAGCAGGTTTGGTTTACTTGTAAAATCTCACCACAAATTTGCTTTCATTTCGTCTTTCGCCGTTTCCAGCGAACTATGATGGATTGTTCAACATGGTTGCATGCACGGGATGTCTGATTTTTTTCGTTCCATAACTAACGTTGCGCAACTACTGAAACTTTCTCGATTCTATCAGCTTAACATTCACTTGTCTTTATTCGTGTCTGATTGTTCCAGCAACCTTATTTATCGTCAACTAGTGGTCCTTTGTTAAATTGCTTCTGCCCGCCTCTTTTTGAATTTCCTTTCTACTGCATAATCTGAGTAACCAGCCGATCCACATTCATACGGTGGGAGCACGTTTGTTTCAGATTTTATCAGTATTCGAAACGTTCGATCAAGTTCTCTTACGTTTTCCCTGACGATCTGAACCAGTCTTACTAGATGTGGCGAGCACGTCTTACTGAATGGATTATTCTGACTTCCGATTGAACGACGCTTTCGGAATCGCCAACTCAAATTGTAGAGCAAAGCTGGCAATCTCTAATGTTCCACGTTGTCCTTCATTCTAAGTTCGAAGGATGAGAACGCCATGCTAACCTGAAGGTGAAGGACTAAATGCAGAAATTGTCATCGGAAATATGTATATATCACCTTACTCTGTTGGCGTGACTGACACCAAGCCATGACGCAAAGGCCTACCTGCTGGATGTGGCTAAGTCCGGACGCGATCTCGTAGAAAATCATTCAGTCTACAGATAGCAATTAACTGCAGCTCAACGGACGACAGGAGAGAAGTATGGTCGGCACAAAAACAGAAGAAATGTCGAGATGGAGAAAATTTAGCTCAGTTTACCAAATCAATCATAACGTTGGCTTTAATTTCTGCAGCCCAATTGGCGGTGCTACAAAGTTACATATTTTTGGTCAGGTTTCTCAAATAATCATGCATCAGCCAGCTTCCGTTTCATCAGTGCGACGAGCGCCTAGTCGATTTCGTTTTGCTATTAACGGCAGATCATTACCAGCTCGAACTAGCATGGTCTCGAGCTGGTTCGTACAGCTCCCAATCTGTTGATTCTACTCTGCTTGATGCGTAGTCGTACAGTGGGAGATAACAGTAATAAATTTTAACGGTTCTGTGGATCAACGGAGCTCAGACGGAAGTAGTGAAGGAGAGGTTTGTGAAACTCGTCCCTTCAAATCAAATTGGCAAGGCGGCAACAATACCTGGGAAACGGTAAACTACGGTAACTTGTAAATAACGGTGGAAGCCATGGTGAATAAAATAAAAACATGTGGAAGTAACAGAGTTTGGAAAAGCATTCTAGGCCGTACAAATTTGTGGTGAGCGGTGCAATGAGTTTGAACTGGAGCAGTTTCCTGACAGGTGGAGTTTCACCCGCTAGTGATGGTCGGACTAAAAAGTACGACTGCGAGATGGCCTATCAGCTCGGAGACTCTCGGCACGTTGCGGTTACCCTCTCTACCGCGCTTATGTACTAGGTGTTCCCACAGATGATGAGTTCAAAACGATCACACAAGTGGACTATTGGGTGGTATCAATGAACAAGATATGGGGGCCAAAAGTTGTTACGGAAAGAGATGAAGCACCCAAGAAGCTCAGTCGATTTACAAGAGATGGCTGGCAACAAGATAAAAATATCTGCCCGAAGGACTGGTAGTGTTTTTCAGGGACCGCGATCAGTTTCTAAGAAGAATGAATAATTTTCAAAGGAGAGGGTATAGTCACCCCGAAGAGTTTGCATCAGAGGTTCATTGAATGAGTCCATGTGGCGCACGGTGGGGGTGAACACCTGTGTCCGGAAAGAAAAGGAACTTTAATTTTGACCAGGCATGTCAAGTAGGATTGAATAAAACTTCCGCAAAGTCCCTGGCAGCTAACTGCGGTTAATTTGTTCACGCAGGGCGGAAAGCGGTACCCGATCACGGTGAGCCACTTCTCGGACTGATTTGAGAATTATTTGCTGAGCAGTAACCTCGGAGGTGCAGTCACTAAGAAAATGTGTGCTCACTTCATTTCTTTGGTGGAGGTACTTTTCTCTGATAGCAGTCCTCAGTTTGTGTGCGCTGAATTCAATGTGTCTGCAGATAGATGGGCGTATCAACATCGGACAAGCAACCCATGCAACAGTTGGTCAAACGGGGAGGCTGATGCGGCAGTTAGGGATGCCTAACTACTACTACAAAATGCCCAAAAGTCAAGGGAAGACCCACATCTAATGTCTCGGGGAGGTACGGAAGAAACAGACCGAATGAGATCAGTGGATACAGTGCGACGAAGGAAGTTTTTTAAAAGCAGGATAAGGACAAAACTACCGTTGGCATATCAGCCGTCGCGCTAAGACATGTCAAACGAGTCAAATGTTCAGGACAGTTTGAAACGACGCAAAATGCAACGGGAAATGTGCTGTGACCGTGAACTTGGGAAGCTTTCCGTCTTTAGGCCAGGAGATGGAATGTGGGTTCCGTGTGTCCCTGCGAGCGCACGACGGTGGACACGTGGCGGGGTGGTCAGTGATCGCGGACACAGGTCATAAGATGCTGACGTGGGCGAGATGGTGAAAAAACGAAATCGTGTGTACTTGAGAGAGCGCACATCGCCTGGAAGACAGATCCGTGATGCAAGCCACGAGAATTCATCAGGATCCAGAAGTGGGCTGAATTATCACAATGGAAAAATTGTAATAAGTTTGAACCACAGTGGTAACAGGGATACGCAAAACTCACTGGCAGCGCGCTGTTAGTTGCTGAAGTCACACCCCAACCATCAGGGAACATTACCTCCCAACGGTAGCTTTAGCCCTGCAGAACAGTGTGATTACTGTGGTCTAGTGCTTTGGTCAAGTGTAAACGCAGAACATGATGAGAACGTTTGACCGCTTTCAGTTAGTCGCCGGCGAGTAATAGAAGATTCGAGGTGAGCCAGCGTCTCCTGCAAAAGTAATACTGCTCTTTAAAGAAGAGGTTACGAGGTGGAAAGTGAACACAAAGCGAGTCGTACACTGTGTATAGGAAACTTTCTAGGGCTGAACTATCCAGAAAAAACTTCCTGGAAGACGTCATTCACACCACTCAAGAACAACCATAGTGGTTTTAAGTTTCTAGCTGTAGTAAGCCAAACGTCTCGGCAGTCTGCCCATGCACTTCATAGGTGGTTTGTAGATTCACGATATATAAATTGAATGAACAGCCTATGAGATAACGGAGCTTGGATAGAACAGACAAATAACAAGTTACTAGAGTGTCTTCTCCCGCGAGGTTGATAATAATGGATATTTGTGAGGTGGACAACATGTGAGCAAGAAAACTGTTTTAGAGTACAGCAGGTATATTTGTGCTTTCAGCACCAAAGTACGTCGGACCGGTCGGAGCGGGTAATTGGACACCTTTTCTATATTTTTACATCATGAGAATTCATATAGTAGTAGGCTTGTCTGTTCCCCAGGGGGGAGGTTGATAAGTTACCGCTGACGCTGAAACCAGGTTCTGCAAACTTTTATGAGCGAACACAAAGTGCTTCTGTTGATTTGTGGCGGAAATCTCGATTCACCGATTATCCGAACCCCGACATAACAGAAGATCTGACAAAAGGCCACGGCAACTGTCACGTTAAAAATACATCATCAGAATTGGACGAACGGTCTCACTGTTGTGCCTTCTGTTACTCGCCAATTCATCTGTTCCGTATTTCACAAGTTAACATACAGTTTGTGATGTTGCATGTGCTAATGAGATCAGCCAATGACAGACTGTGATTTCTCTGATACTGTTGTACATCGATAAATTCGGCGTCTCAATACATGAATAACAATTGCTTACTGCCACCGGTACCAGGTCTTCTCCTTAGTGCTTGCGTGTGAGGTTTCAATTCAGGTAAGTTTCCTAGGGCTATTCGAACTCCACTATTTCGGGGATCACAAATTGTTGTCGCGGAATGGAACTGCCTGCAATTGAACAATTAAATCTTTTTGTTGGTGCTAGCGAAATCGAGAAGTGGGTCGAACGATTTGAACTGTGGTGCAGCATTTGTCGTGATGCGAGGAGGGAAAACCATTCAGCTTCCTTCGTTACCGCTGGTGGTCGTGAATTGTATTCGTTGCTGAAGAGTCTAGCTTATCCGAGTGCCGCAGCCTCGTTGCCGTTCGACAAACTGAAGATACTGCTGTTAAAACACGTGCTTCCAGTCAATTTCCAGGCCACAGAACGGGCGAAGTTCAATTCATCAGTGCATTCAACAAGCACGAGCTTCCGTGAGTTTATTCTACAATTGCAAAAACAAGCTGTTCGGTGCAACTTTGATGACAAGCTGGAGGAGCATCTACGTGATCGATTGACTGCTGACGTCAATGACACTGATCTTCAGCGTAGATTGCGGATCAAACAGGATGTGACTATCCATGGGGCCCAAGACATGTGCGAGCAGAAGAATGACGTCAATGCCACTACAGCTGATTCGAACGTGACATTATATCAGAAGACCAAAGCGCATACTGCCACCCGAGGCCAACCAGTGACCAGGCCTTCTCATGCACCCATAATCAATCCCGGCCCAAAGAAATTTAACAGGTGTTTTTCGTGCGGCGAGTTACACTTACGATCATCTTGCAGATTCCCTAATGCTATATGCCATTTGTGCGGTAAATCTGGTCATATTAAGAAGGTATGTAGAAGTCAGAAATGTCACTTGAGTGAAGTTAGAGAGACAAGCACTATAGAACCGTCCACTGCTGTTTATTTATTGCAAATGAAATCCAGGGTTGAGCAATTTATTCATAGATGCCTCAAGTTCGAATCGGAATGTAAGTATGAAATCATTGTGGACACAGGAATTAGCGACTCCATTATTTCCAAACCGCTACTAGATCGCATGGCTCCTGATGCTCAACTGAGACCAACGGCGATGGAAATACGAGGAGTTACTGGTCATCGGTTAGCTCTGCTAGGTGAAACTGATGTAATGATTGTTGATAATGGTAATGAGCTGATTCCACTGTGTTTCTTGATGTCGGAAGAAAGTTCAGCTATTCTGGGATTAAAAGCTTTAAAACAGCTCAACTGTGCTCTTTCTCTAAATACTAATTACAAACATGGTCCAAGTGAAGTGTACCAAGCCCTGTTACGCAACCTGATTGTTCAGTGTTCACAACTTACAGGAGGAATGAAAGTAGAGCCAGCAAAACTGGAGGTGCAATGGAACCCGGTTTTTCTAAAGCGCCAAATAACACCTTATGGAATGAGAGAACACGTGCATAATGCTCTCAACAGATTGAAGGAAGACGGCATAATCTCGCCGGTTAACTCATCAGCATGAGTCACACCAATCGTTGTGGGTATGAAAGAAGATTGCAAATCACCTAGGATATGTGGTGACTATAGGTTAACGCTGAATCCAACACTGAAAAACTACGCAGCAACAACTGAGGAGCCGGAGGATTTTATGAAATCCCTGCACGGTAGCAAAGTATTTTCCAGCGTTGACCTGACAAACGCATACCTACAAATTCCATTGGAGGATGATTCCAAGGCGACCACTACGATTAACACCCCTTGGGGATTATTTCAGTACAATTTTTATTCTTTGGATTACACGTATCAGCTGGGATATTCCAGGCTGCGACTGATGACGTAATTACCGACTCACCAGGAGTAGGCTCTTATCAAGATGATGTAATCATACACGCCGACAGTGCAGAGGAGCATGATAAGAGGTTGCTTTCACTTCTGGAACGATTCAGGGATAAGAACATAGCCATAAAGCCTTCTAAGTGCGTGTTCCAAGTGCGAGAGCTAAGTTTTCTTGGTTTTACCAAGTATACAGGCCGGACCCTGACCGGTACAAAGCCTTGGTTGCCGTTACGTCGCAGAGACCAAGATGAGCTGCGATCAATAATGGGACGTTTGCAGTACTATTCTCGTTTTATCCCAAACTTTTCGACGAAGGCACAACCATTATTTGCGGTTCAGTCAGTAGAAACATGGTGTTGGACTCAAAAGGACGAAATTCTTCCACGAGAATTAATGAAAGTTGTGATTAAAAGGCCGATGTTAGCCCAATTTACTATGTCTGAAGTTACCATGCTGATCACAGATACATCCAGTGGTGGCATTGGTGCTGTGTTGGAACAGTAGGGATATCCGATCATTTGCATATCACGTTTGTTGAATAAGGCTGAGCAAGGATATTCACAAACGCAAAAGGAGGCGTTAGCAGTCTACTGGGCTGCCAGGAGGTTGCATAAATATTTGTTCGGTATTAGATTCAAAATTGTACTGATCACCAAGCTCCACGGTATTCATTTGACCCCCATAAATCAACTGCCAAATCATCAGCGGCAACGATACAGCGATGGAGTCTAGTTCTAGCAGCATATGACTATGACATCGTTCATCGTCCTGGTAAACAGAGTCCTGAGGCGGATTTTTTAATCAAGGTGTTCCAGTTTTTTAGCTGCTGAAGCTTGTTTGCTCGCTTCGCAGGCTTTTTCAATGAGCCGAGAGGATTGCATCAAGACAACCAAAAACTATTATGGCACGGTATGTACGATCTTCCACGAAGACTTTGAGCAACGCGTATAAATAAACCAGTGATCTCAAATATTCAAAACAAGATTGGATCGCAATGCCACGGTACTATTGAACAAATCATCAAAGTGAATATTCAGACAACCTCAACAGTTTCGATCGACAGATCGTCTTCAGGAAATGGGTTACAATTTGTTGCTGAACGGGCTGAATATGAACCATAATCACACAATAAGGCATTCATACCCGAAAGGGCTCTTCCGAGCAGTCAGCAGGTTCAAAACAATGGGGATGAGCCGAGCTCCAAAAGGGGTTGCACGCGCCACCCAATACCCGACAATTGGTTATTCGCACAACCATCAAATTGACGTGACAAAACAAAATCGTCTAGGTAAAGGTCCAATTAACGTCCAGAAACAGAGGAGGTTGAATGCAGAAGGTGAATATTTAGGGGAATTGGTTCGGGTCGAATTTTCACATTATTGCAGCACAAAAATTCGATATACCGGGCCACAAAATCCGAACACGACCGAAGTTCGCTCGCAGAATGGCGGTTCCACTCAGCTCTGGTTCCCAACCTAACTAGTCACTTGGTCGAAAGACCTCGGACCCAACATTTATCAAGTTTATGGCGCGACACCAACCCAAGGAACTATTATGCAATGAAAACTGTTCACCATGACTCCCACTTCTTGAACTCCTTGAATGTCCGACATTGAAGAGCACGGTTAGGCACAAGCCGTTCTCCATGACTCACACCTTGCACTCTCAATACGGACTGGGTGTCGGCTGCACTCATACCACCTACGTCACTCCTTCCTCCAAAAGGCACAGACGTCTGACATCTCGCTTTACTACACCGGACTTAGTCCTCACCACGGCAGTCCGCACTAAACCGTCCTTGTCAACACCACAAAAGACGTGCAATCCCACGCTCTCAGGATCGACAGTTTTACCAGATCGTACACAGCGGGGGACACGCAGATCGTTTAGGTCTCTTGGGCCACTGTACCAGTCTTCCTACTTACGTTGGTTGACGGCGCTAACTGGTTCGTCCCAACGCAAACCTTCTTGACACAGTGCTTTCAGCAAGCGTTCCCCTGACAGTAACCATGGTGAGACAAATTCTAAGGGATCGTATAAGGTGGACAGGCATGATAATAAGCCTCTTCTGGTAATAGGTTTATCTGGTAGGGAGAAACTCAGCACACAACAATCAGTTTCTGCGTCCCATTGAACACCTAGGGTACGACCAAGCGGTAAGGGTTCAGTCCGAATTTCCCGCAAAGAATCAGCGCGCTCTGAGAAAGGGATGGCATCCAACACTTCTCCGCTGTTCGAGACCCACTTCCTCAACCGAAAACCTTTCTGAATCACACCACAAACTTGCGCTACGAGTCGCCTGGTGGCCTGAACGTCTCGCAGTGACGCGAGGCAATCATCGACGTAGAGGTTATTCTCCACTGCTCTCTTCGTCATGTCGTCAAACAGGGGCCCATACTCGTCGTCTCTCTGGCATAGGGCGAAATTAGCACAGAAAGGGGGGGACTTAGCTCCGAACGGATGCGCGCTCATCTGATACTCCGTTGGGTGCACATCAAGGCTACTATCCGCCCACCAAAGGAAGCGGAACGCTCCCTGATCATTCTCAGGTATTCTTACTTACAAGAACATTTCATCGATGTCTGTTGCAACGGCAATAGATTCTGCTCGAAACCTGAGTAGCACACCTATCAGTTTAGCGGTCATATCCGGCCACTGATAGAGTCTATCCTTCAGCGAGTAACCCTGAAACTTGGCCTCACAATCGAAAACAACTCGTAGTTTGCTCGTATTTTAGGATTCATCACGGAATGATGTGGTAGATACCACTGCCTGAGGCAAATTGGCTCTGGCTGGCATTTAGGAACCTCTTCTACGTAACCCTTTTCACTTTGACTGCCAATGACTGCGCTGTACTCTAGCCACAAATTTTCGTCCTGCAGAACTCTTTAGCGCAGACACGAAAATCCTCTTGAAGCCAAAGCGTAATTATTGCCCCAAACCATCGTCTCATCCCGCCATAGAGGAGGCTTTTCGTAGTGCCCGTCGACTAGCTTCAATGAATTACGCGCGATCGACAGAGCTGTTAGATCTTCACGTGAAATAGACGGTTCGGATGTCACAGTATCACTGAACTCCTTATCGTACAACCTGGTGACCATCTCTGTCAGATTAGTTCCATCATGACAGACGCAAGTAACTGAGACAATTTCACTCGGCTTTCTTTGGAGAGGGCCGCTAAGAACACAGCCAAGTAACGATCTGACTGCGTAGGGTTGCCCGCGCTTTCCGAGTTTCTGATCCATAACCCAGTGAGCTTCAGGCACGTCACACCTGATTAGGATGGTCACCTTAGCGTCGTGAATCTCATCGAACGGAAGATCTTTCGTGTGTGACCATCTTTGGGCTACTTCCTTCATCGACGGGCCAGGGCGTAAGGGTAGTTCGGCCACTGAATAAAAAGTATTGATGTCGACTGTCTCTTGTCCGTCTAATGAAACAATCCTCAGGCGGACATTCTTGCAACGGGTGGTGGTTAACCCATTCACCGTTGTGACGGACAAGATGGACTGAGTACTAGCGACACCGATACGCTAGAGTAGATCCTAGTTCACTAGAGTGGTGTTGGAGCCGGGATCTAAGAACGCATACGTTGAGATTGAACCGTGTATCGAGTCGACTTTCACTGGTATTATGCCCAGCCTTGTATGCTTTTCAAATGTTCTAGCCATATTACAAGTAACTTGGTGTCCACTACCTGTCTCGGCCACGTGTCCTGTGTGCGTGCAGTGCAGCAGGCTATGGTGACGCTCGCCACAGCCGACAGTATCATAACGCGACCTGACCGTGCAATCTGAGGCTCACTGATGTAATTTAAGGTAAATAAAGCAACATCCGAGCCGTCGCAAGCTGTCCCATCTCATGGGTACACTCATGGGTAGGAAGGAATCACACGCCTCGATGGTATGCTTCTGAGAACACAACACACAACCGACTTGAGGGTCATTTGCCCGGTCTCGGCTAACGTGGAGGTTGGATGACTCAAAAGGGCCTCTTTTAGTATCTTGGCGGTTGCTCCTAGACGAATGCGCTGTCCTCGATTCCTTCCGTTCACTTTCAATGACTACCTGACCATACCTGCTGCGTGCAATTCTCGCACAACGCGAGATAAACTCGGTCAGTTCATCAAAGGACGGTTCTCGTGTCATACCAAAGACGTGGTCCGCAGTTTCCGCCCACTTATGTTGTAGGTGAATTGGTAGGGCTCGCACAATACGCTCCAGTGTTGTCACCGAGTCGAGGTCGGCCATATAGCTCACTTGACCCAATGCAATAGAACAGTTCTGCATTCGTATGGACAACTGCGATAAAGCTTCGACGCTGTTGCCTACATATCTGCCGATGGGTAGTAGACCATCTATCGTAGATCTAGCGACAAAATATGGCTGTCCGTAGAGTTCCTTCAACAACTGCTGTGCTCCGCGATAGCCAGCGCTGGGTTCTAGCGTGACACACTCATCTATCGACTCCCAAGCTTGACCCCTACAGTAATACATACGACAAAAGAGTCTCTGGCCATCATCCAACACTTCAGATTCGACATAGCTCTCGAAGTGACGGACAAATTTTTAGTAGGTCATCCGGTTGCCATAAAAAATACCAAGTTCAACCTCTGGCAGCACCAAGGTCACATATAGTGGACCTAGTGCGGAGCCCAATTCCGCACAAGACGAGGTTCTGCGGTGCGGGCTGTCACTGGATTCACCCGCGCCCCACAGTCATCAAGAAACCTGTGAATGTGAACATTCCGCTCACTTCCACCATCATTGTTTTTTGTTTCCACATGCTCATCACAGTTATCCTCATCATCGTCAGCTAGAATAGCGCTTAGCCTAGCATCCTGTACTTCTGACTCAGCTCGCAATAAAAACCATCTGTAATTCAACTTCTGCCGTGAGCTTCCTTTCTTTCAGTTCAGCACATAACAACGCAAATCTGGCCTGAACACGGTTATTACAACTAACACAGGAACCAGAGCATGAGATAGAATAAATAACACCTTTGACTTGCTCGAATAATTTCGATTGACCATCCAGAATAGGTTGTTTCTTGACATTGTCAGACATCATTAGGGGTTAAGCAGACAGAGGATCAATATTGAGTACTGTAGATCTTCCACGAAGACTTTGAGCAACGCGTATAAATAAACCAGTGATCTCAAATATTCAAAACAAGATTGGATCGCAATGCCACGGTACTATTGAACAAATTATCAAAGTGAATATTCAGACAACCTCAACAGTTTCGATCGACA
>QNGE01004189.1:0-34669 GCA_008508345.1 Paragonimus westermani
ACGTCTTCGATAAGGTACTTCGGAATTACGAGCAATGTGATGCTGTGAAGCTACAGGTTCATGTCGATGGGGTCAGTTTGTTCAAGAGCTCACGTGCACAACCATGGACAATCCTTGGTCGTTTGACCAGTCCAAAAAACAGCCGTGTTCATTGTGGGGGTATTCAGTGGCTAGACGGAGCCTGGGAACATGTCAGAATATTTAGAGGATCTTATCAATTAAATGTTGGAGAGGAGGAGATGGTGTACAGCATTCACTGTTTAACGCATATACCCGAAGACGTTCGCAGACGTGGCCCCCTCGACGGGTTTTCAGCATTCCCGTTCGAATCACATATATCCCGTTTGAGGTTAATGGTGCGCTGTCTAACCTTACCAGCTTCGCAGCTGTTCCGCAGGAGTGTTGAAAGACACGACTGTGACATTTTGGAAGCACATCCAACAACGGATGATGTGCTGTATCACTGTCCCCCGTCGCCGTGCAACCAAAATGCGGGTGTTGCACTTAAAGGCCCATTTTACTCAGACAAGCCGCCTAACAACTGCGCAATAGTGAACGGCTCGCCAACTGTCATAGAACTCGTCCATGGAGAACGAATTCTGCTAAAGCGCTATGCCCAAGTGGAAGCTTTCTTCAAAAAATGTATTCCCTCCGTGGATTTGAACATCTTCAAATGTTACAGTCCATCATCAACACCTTTTAAAATCCACTGCGGACATCCAGCGCAAGTGTCTACGTTCACAGTTGAAGGACCACTTAATTGTTTACCCTATCTTGCACACAATAAACCCTTGACTTAATGTTCACCTTTTTGCCTACGTTACATGCTTCACAATTGCATTGATCTTTATGTTCATATGTAGCGTGTTATCGAGTTCGAGGAGGGATCAGTCGCTACCTCCTACCAGTCATGGTTCACCTCGCATGATAAAGTGCGGTGACCACGACTAGGGTCAAAACATATACGTCGATTGCTATCGGAACGTCTGCCGGCACCACCATCGTCAAAAGAGTACACCGTGAAAGTTCTAAGGAGCACGGGCAACTTTGACTCAAATACTTACTCCTTTCTTGACAACCTTGAAACTGATATGCGTTTGGAAAGCACCCTGGAGGAACTGTCCAAGTTGCCATCCTCTGATGCCACTGTTAACACGGAATACAATAAATAGCGCGTCACGTTTTCTTGTCACCTTGTTCAGTACGCGAATTTTCAGGCCAGACTTTACGACCGATGAATTAAGCGTACCTAAAAGAAAGGCGTACAACGTGGACGTAGATTATTTACCACCACCTCCGCCATTGCAGTGCACGGTCACCGCAAAGGTCACTACAAGTCCGCTGACGAGCGTTGCGTTCTTCCTAAAAATCCCTCTTGCTTCCAGGTATACAGTATATTTCTTATTTTACATTTCGCCATATAGCTCCTTGGTGACGAGCCTTGTGGAACCTCACGTGGGTGTCATCCCCGAACTTATTGTGACCATAAAAGACAAGATGGACTCATTGCATGGTAAGCCTATCGGATGTTAAATAGCTGACCAAAAAGATGACTCCCAGAAGGTTGTCCCTTCGAACGTGCGTATGCGAGAAGAGATTCATTCCATGAGTTTGGAACTGAACGCTCTGCGGTTTTCGCTAGCCAAAGCTCCTCCGAAAGTTTCCGACGACTTTCCAATTAAATTTTAAATGAACTCTGCTCAGGACATTCAAATTCTGAACGAATAATTAGAGAAGAGTGGTTTGTACCTACAGATGGTAACCTTCCACAAATCCTGTCCAACACTTATGCAGACTGAGTATGTGAACAAAATCGGCGAAATAAAAATGGGAAGCTGCACAAGTAACATAATGGGTCCATTAGTAACGGATGAGTTGGCGAACAACACCAGCTGGAGAGGGGTTAACAAGTTCTCCTTTCCGCCAACACCCCTGTCGCAGATGATTGTCGGTGAGATTGTTTAAACGCTAGCAGCTCCAATCCATAAGGTGCCATCATGCGACAGAAATTCCCCGGCTCGTCACACAAGGCTGTCAAAGAGAAGCTACAAAGGTTAATCTAGAAAGCTAGGGAAAGATATGCTCGGCTGCCTAAGAGAAAATCACATCGTCCCATGGATCCACCGAACAAGGACATGGACTACCCTTGATAGTCAGATTGTATATGTTGATGTATAAATATGTCATATATTATTATCACAGTCATTGCGGTGTTTTTGTAGGCGTCAGACGCCTTTAATTTTTTCGCGGTAGCTGGAGGGTAGAGATAATGGTGGGAGTGCTGAGTTACCTGTCGGAAACGAAATCGTTAAATGACGTGCAGATGTGATAAAGAACAGTGAACCATGTGCTACTCAAAAAGTTTTCATGACCGTCCTATGAGTGACCTAAAAATGTTCAGTTAGGACGTCAATGGGACGCTCACGGGACTCTCAAGGGACACTCATAAGACGTTCACGGCACACTAATAGGACCGTTGTGTTGACTGGGCATCTACACTCACCTTATCCCCATAGAAATTTACGCATCTGTAGGGATACGTGGGTCTGGTGGATTTTTTAGTGCGTATTTACACTTAATTAAAGATTTCCAACTTATACACAACGAATACCAGATGTGGAATAAGAATGCGTATAACCGAGGGTGACCAAATGCATATTTGTCACGCGCCCCAGAAAGAGGAAGGTAAGAACCAACACAAAGACTTCCAGAAGTACCTCGATCACGAAGGAAACCGAACGGTATCACAAGACGACACAGGAATCAGAACACAACCACCCAGCTGTTGTATTTCCAGGTTTTCGGTGGCCTTGGGCGTAGGCCACTTGACATATCAATCAGAGGCATGCGCGAAACTCTAATTTTCCGAAATATTGGCAGGAGCCGGTTTCTTTTCATACCCGTGAAAAAATAATTTGAACCGCTGATTAATACACTGCGTGACCTTGAAGCCGAATTTTCTCATTGGTTTCCCAATGTAACGCGCAGCCGAAACCAGCGAGCGCGCACGAATCGAATTTGAGTCTTGTGACGGTGCCTGCTGCTGTGTTGTCGGTGCCGTCTTAGCTTTCGTTTGTGTAAGTCGTGTGCATGGCTTACTGGGCCTTTGGCTCATGTTTGTTTGTATTGTTTCTCTTTTCAGGACTGTTGTTCGAACCCCTACTTCAGAAGAGCGCTGTCCCCTGTTGCGTCCACGTTGCCCGAAGGTTGGTCTGCGAAGTCACGGGCATTCGATGTAGAGTTGACTGGCCTGCATGTTACACATAAGCCGTACGCTTGTAGCAGGCATATATATAATATGTACTGGAAATGTGAAATATATATGTGGACTAAATATATCACAAATACCTAAGGTGTATGGGGAAATATCTGCGAACATGTGAAAGCATGTGGTGACTGATGTATAGGTATATTTCGAGAAAAATATGTATATATATACGGCATATATGGTATTGCCAGTTGGATATGGACCCAGGGGGCTGTCACTGAAATAAGACAGTGACCCTCATCGTCTGCCCTAAGGGAACAGACGTATGCACGTTAACAATAAGTGAGCAGGGCTCGAGATGGAAATCAGGTTGTAAGTAGCCCTAAAGAGGGTCGTGGGATCATTCCATGTTGTCCTGAGAAGGACAGTGGAGCCGTTCTCGTGGTTCACGTCGGCTGCTGAATTGTCTCACAGTCCAGGCAGATGAAGTCGACGTCGGAGTTGTGGTAGTCAGCACACGAGTAATGGCACCAACAGCGCAGCACTTGGAACATCTACCAACATGGTGTGCCACAGTATGAAGCCCCCATAGTTTAACTGATGAGTGGCGTCCGCCAAAATGACGTCGGTAAATTTAGGACACAGCTGGAAAGAACTTTTCGGAACGAAGAATGCGAACCGCCAATATTGGCGAGCATTTAATTTCTCCAAATAGAAAATCTATTTCCCTTAGCAGATATAAGGATATCTTGGGGATGCTCTTCTTCTAACAATATAATACGATAATTACAGTAAGTTTTGACCAATACCAAATGACACCGATAAGGGGAATTAGCGGCGTAGGATTATTGCACATGGTCCTGAGTGGTTCTTAGGACATAGGGTTACATAAAAAAATCTATAGTACGGTTTTTCTGAGCGCCTAATGCGTTTATCCAAGGATCTTTCGTATTGTTCGAGACGGTTCGAAGCGAACTACGTCAGCGATTTTCAGCGATTGATACACGGGTTCGAGGCGACGGCCCAAAGTTTCCGGATCCAGTCGGTTTTCCTTGCTCAGTGTCAGCGGGCTTCCGTTGATCTGAAAGGCGATCATTGAAAACAGGGGGATTACAGTGAATACCAAGAACAGAGAAAGATTATTCGCATAATGCAATTTTGGATAAATGAGAATCAAGCAAAGCTTTAAAACGATCCGTAGAAGCGCTGCTGACGACCTCAGAAGGAAGGCTGTTCCAATAGTTAATAACCCTGTAAGAAAAGAACTGCTGCCTAAGAAAGGTCCGAGGACGAAGCTTGAAAAGCTTCCTATTATGTCCTCGCCGGCCGTCATCATTCGCTACAGTGAAGAACTGTTCTACAAGACCTACTCTAAAGAAGAAGTGTGTGAGTATTAAATCCCCGCGAAGTCTTCGAAATTCAAGTGGGTAAAGGTCAAGAATTTCAAGTCGAGACTCGTAAGTAACATTACTCAGGCCCGCGACCATCTTGGTGGCCGCGCGCTGGACACGCTCAACAGCTAATATGTCTCTCTGCAGGCCGGTATACACGACCTGATTGGCATACTCGAGGAGCGGTCTTATATAAGTCCCGTAAAGCGTTTGAAAAGCGTTCTTGTCCATGCGGGGGAAAGTGCGCCTAATCATCATAAGAGCGGCAAATCCCTTTTTTGCCGCCATCTCATGGTGATACGTGAAGGACAAGTTAGATGACAACCAGATGCCCAGATCTTTCTTCAGGTCGATTCTCATGATATCTACTGTGCCAGATGCGCTATGAATCATGAAGGCATTGCCAGAATCTCCACCGAGTGACATGTGAGCACATTTATTGTCATTTAGTGGGAGACTCCAATCGTCCGACCAGCGCTTGATCGCGTCAAGATCAATTTGTAGTGCGCTGGGATCAGTGGCATTCCAGATTTTTAGGTCGTCTGCATATAAGAGGACGCTGCTGGAAATGTTGCTTGGAAGGTCGTTGATGTAAATGAGGAATAACAAAGGACCTAGAACTGACCCTTGGGGAACTCCCGCAGAAATGAAAGAGGGAGACGAAAGGTCTGATCCGGTCTTGACCCTAAACGTTCTATTATCAAGAAAAGAGGCAATCCAGCGAAGAACCTCTCCTTGAATACCGTAGGCTTCCAGTTTGTGTTTCAGGGGGCCGTGTGGGACACGGTCAAAAGCCTTGGCAAAATCAAAGAAGATGGCATCAGAGATGAGGCCATTGTCTTTGGCCTCCGTCAGACTATCCATGAAAATAAGCATGTTTGTTATGCATGACCGATTAGGAAGGAAGCCATGCTGTGTGGAAGAAAAAAGATTATTTGATAAGAAGTGATTGAGTATGGCGCGCTTTAGTAGGCGCTCCATTATTTTGCACGGGATGCTAGTGAGGCTGATTGGCCGATAACTAGCCGGAGAGTGCCGGTCACCCACTTTAAATATGGGTGTGACCATCGCCTCTTTCCATGCGCTAGGGAGGATGCTAGTCTGGAGTGTTTGCTTGAACAGCTTATAAAGGGGTTCAGCCAAACTAACAGCTGCTTCCTTGAGTATTCTGGGATGGATCATGTCGGGACCCATTGCACCGTAAGGATTAACCTTGAGTAAAAGGTCTTCGACATCTAGCACAGAAAACTCAGCGGTCACGAGTGGTTGCCTGAACTTCTGCAACGGTAGTACAGGATGCCAGCTCGGGGATGCGACGTTATAGATTGCCGAGAAGTACTCCCTGAATAACTCGGCCACAACTAGGGAGTCAGATGAAGTCTCCCCGTTGGGTAGTCGTAAAGAAAGAGCTGAAGGTTTGTTCTTTCTTAGTCGCCGCATATGCTTGAATAAGAAGTTTTTGTTCCCGCGGGCTCTTATGAGGATCTTCTCTTGTACGAGTTTGGTGTGTTCGCGGATTTCCCGCCTACACCTGTTTCGGACAATGTGGAACGCGCTTAGGTCCTCTGAGTTTCCAGTAAGCTTATGCTTCGCGAATAATTGGGAACGGTTATCGAGAAGACGACGTATCCTGCGTGGAAGGGGTGGCCGATAAGAGAAAATGCACAGTTTGCGCGGTATAAATAAGTCGTCTGCTTTCTGAATTGCGCTGTGAAACGTGTGGTAGTTCTGGTCCACGGAGTCCAAGTCAAGAAGAAGTGAACCTAGGTAGGTTCTCAGGCCGTTAAAATCTGCCTGATTAAAGTTTCGAACTGTGGACCTTTTTGCTGGTTGTTGTAACCAGTAACAGATAAGATCAAAGGCTAACAGAGAGTGGTCACTGTGCCCAAGTGGCGGCTTGATGATCACTCTGTCTATCAGGTGGCTTTCATTAGTGATAACTAAGTCGAGTAGAGAGGGAATCTGACCAAAACGGTGCCGCGTCGGAGCGGTGACGTGCTGTGTCCACGCCTTCCGACGTATCAGCGTTGATAAGGAAGTCGAGAATCCGCTTTTACAGTTCTGGTGAGAAACTGATGTCCAGTTTATCTTGGGTGCATTAAAATCACCCATAATAAGCAAATGAGTAAAGCGTTGTAGGCCTAGGAAGTTTTCCAGGCTTACTAGAAGGGTGTCGTCGTCGGGGACGTCTGATGAAGGAGAACGATAAATAACCCCCACTAGGAGTGAGTCTTGGCCACGCAGTGGTAGTCGAAGCCACAGAGCGTCACATTTATCAGAGGACTGGAAGCCACCAATAACCGTGGGTGTCGGGACACACTGCTGAAGAAAAATCGCAGAAACCCCATTCTCCCTCGGGCAGAGTCAGCCCGGTAAACTGAATATCCCGGACACCCAGTTCACTGTCACTGATATCACCTGTAAGCCAGGTCTCCGTGAAGGCGAACATGTGGAGTTGGGTGTCATGAATTAACTGTCTGATTTCCGGTAATTTATTAAACAGACTCAGACAGTTCGTATACATGCATCTGAAAGCTACTTCCTCGCTGGATTTCGCGAAAAATAGGAAGGATGGTGTGAGGAAGAGCCTGGGAAAGAAGGCCTAGAATTGAGGAGGGTGGTGGGGCTGGACTCGGTCTGTTCTTCTGAATAGTTCTGACGGCCCTCCTTCGAGGCTGTGGGCGCGACATCACCGCTTGTGCATACGTCAGCGACCCTACCGGGCGTTTGATCAGCATTCCGGGTGCCGCCGTCTGCGAACTCTGCGCCCCCGTCAAATTTCGCTGCTTGGGAGGGTGTTTGGAAGTTTTCACCCACGGAAAATTTAACTTCTTCGTTTGCTGGGAGCGGGGTTTGGAAGACGGCAAAGGGCGCTGTGTTATGGGGCTACTGAAAGAGATATAGGGGTGGGCCAAATTGATGCTTTTTGAGCTGTAGGAGGCGGTCCTAACAGGCTGCTTTCGTTCCGAACTCTTGGGAGGAAGAGTCTTCTGCTGGGCAGTTTGGTGGGTTTCAGGGTGGGTAACTCTGAAGACGGTTTTTGCGCGGCGTGAGTACCCTCAATGCTTGTGCCTGTGCCTGAGGCGTCGGTCATTGGAACGACCATACAGACGGTGCCTCCGCTTTCCACAACAGGCACAGGGGTCTGAGGGGCTACTTCGAGAGCAGAAACTACGACTTTAGTCTCCAGCTGTAGCTTCTGGTATGCCAAGATTTGTAACTTAGTCTTAGTTCGCGTCTCGCTCTCTCTTGCCGGGAGCGGTCGAAAGATACGCCTTTCAGATGAGCGCTGGCGGACTTTAAAGCCTCTGTTTTGCCCACCACTACCTCGGGACCGAGCATGGCTGGCAAAGTTACCAAAAGGCCAAGTGAATTTTCGGTTTTCTTGGCCCGCAGCCTACTCGCAAGTACGACGTTTGTGGCATCCGGGGAGAAGGAAGTTCCTAGGACTGTCTTAGCTAGCTCGGTTGGAGAAGAGGTTGTAGGAAAGCGGCCCCATAAGACAACTCTCTTTTCTTACTGCCGCCTCCTCTATGTGGGCAGTTGATAGGGCAACTGCTTTCTTGGTGATTGCAACACCAGGGAGAACAAGCGCTATATACTTATTCAGGGAATGTAGTTCTAATTTCATTTCGGACAGAGTCCGTTGGTACTCCTCTATCTTACTCTCCATGGAAGAAATGGAAGGAGATACAGAGCTAAGAAGAGCCCCGCATTTACAGTTGCGGGTTTTCTGCGTCACTCCACTTGAGGTGGTGCGTGGAAGGCCAGTCAGTTGCGGAGCGGTGCCTTGGCTTTCGCTGAACCTGCAACTCACACAGATGTAAATAAGAGATGAGGAAGCTAGCTGTTTATACTGGTGTTCGCTAAGACCAGTGCACTTGAAGTGATACCACTTCTGACACTGGTCGCACTGCATGCCGTTTTGTACGGATATTTTACATCCATACCGGCTGCAGGCGCTTACTGCTACAGACTGTCTGCTGAGTCCCAGCACTGCCAGATCTGACACGGGTCATTGTCGACAAGGATGAGTAATATGCAAAGAGACTAAAAAATAGTGCGGATACTATGGAACACGAATAATACAATATGCGATGAGTTATGCTATTCGACAAAGAATAGCAATGATCGTGTATAATTTTTGATGCACTGGGCACCAAGATAGCAAAGATATGAATGGACAGTGACAGCGAGGAAATTTAAACTAAATTTCGGGTTACTCGCGTCACTGATTGCTGTCTGTAACATTTCGCATGGTGTCTTCTAAAAACATCGAATGTGGGCGGACTTATTACGAAAGCATTTCTCAGTTTCATAAAAGTTATGAATGTACCAGGGTATGGCCCGTAGTTTGGGCAGTATGAAAGAACCATCAGATTGTCGGAGGTCGTACGCACTCAGTTAATACCTGTTTCAATGTACCTGACGTTGTATGCCCTATATATTTTACTACGACCGTGTTCCCTGACCATGTAACCGTAGCCAACATCGGAATTAGCAACCTTCTGATGGTGGATACAGTCGCATGATTGGAGCATATGGGCGTAGTAAAGTACGTAAGGCATGCGGGTATTAACTGAGTTCGTACTACCTACAACAATATGATGTTCTCTTTATACTGCTAAACTGTGGGCTATACTATGGTACATTCTTATGAGTTTGTGATTTTTACGAAACTGCGAAGTTTCCTCAATAATCCCGCCTAAACTTGGTGTTCCGAAGAAATACCCTATGGAACGTTGCAAATAGCAACCAGTGAAGTAGTAATTCACTTCTAACCGTCCCGAACCATATGCACGATTCTTTGGTAAACGCATTGGACGCTCAGAAAAACTGTTACGGCCGTAAGAGTTTTTGTGAGCGTCCAATGCTTACATAACGTCGTCCGGATCACGTGATGTAAGCATACGCCTCAAGGACCATATAGGATCATGTACAATAATCCTACACTCCGTCCTTCGAGCGCGCGAACAAGCCAGAAGTGTCTATGGCGCCATTGACGCGCACAGGCCAACAAACATGCGAACAAACAAACGCGATTGCACCCAGCAAGCGGATGTTACACAAAGGTCCTTACGATCCTGTGTTAAGGGTGAACCACGATTTTGGGAAGGATTTCACACATCGTACAGCAGGAAGACTGGTTTACCTCCAGGTTGCTACAGATTAGCTCTCAAAGGTGTCAGAGACCATTACTCTCGCTTCGCACATCCGCCCTTTCCACCTCTAAATGTTCTGTTGAAAACTTTTATTCCTAGACTCTGTAACCCTAGGAGTTTGTCGCGGTTGCCTCCTGTATCCAGGAAGGTCAATACTTGGCTTACTCTGATCGCACTTCCTTCGGGCGGACTGTGATAATTTCTTATTAAGTTCCTTTGCAATCTAAAATGCCACCCTAATTTTCATGTCTGCAAACCACCACCCCAGTAGCTCGGAAAGCGAAAGCGGTTCAAAAGTCGCCTATCCTCGACCGACAGAAACAAAAGAAGCATCCCACAAGGGCGCCTGGGCACAATATATTCAACAACATACAGGGCATCGTCCAGGACAAACGCCTTCCTTGCCTGATCTAGTTATCACGAATGCAGCTTACCTTTTAAATAGTGCGATGATCAAACCACCGCTAGGACGTTTCCACTTGCTACTAGCTTCCGGTTTTCTCCCTTGCCGGCTGCAAACAATTGTAACCAAGGCTTTATTCCGTAATTTCCCAAAACATGCTTTGACGCTCCAATCCCCGTAGGTGTGGTGAGCCTCGAGTCTGATACACTAAACTCAAACATCCATTCTTTTGAAGTTGTCATCCACAAACCTGACGAGACATTCGTTCCTCGTTAACTATAGAAGTCCTCTCGTTCACGACTTTCGTGAAACATACGCCGTCTTCTTGACGTACATTTTTGTCTATCTTCTAAACAGAGGCTTACTAACAAGTTAGAAGACCCAGAAGCCTTTAGAATTGTACGAAACAGGTGCCAGCTGGAAATCCAACAAATCCAACAGGTACGGGCAGAAATGTTACTGGTATCCCACGAAAATAATTATCTGTTCAAGTGCATGCACCGCTAGGGATAAACGGCCCGCAGCGCCTTCTCTACGGCTACTCGATGGGGACAGCCACCCCAACCCCCAAGTGGTCATCTGGGTGTTCAGGAAAGTACCATTCAACGGTCGGTAATGTGATTCTGCCAAATTGGCATCCGATTTTACCTCGATGGAAATTCCAATACCCACTGCAGACAGCTGATTTCCCCGCGTTTGGCGCTCAAGATCTCTTACTTAAGGTCAGTTAGTATCATACCATGAGACCGGACGTGATCCATCCCCGGGATCTTCAAAGAAGCGGCCCTTGTTTGGCGGTGCCCCTCCGTAGTCTGTTTGAACAGACACATCGGGCCGTTGTGTCTATGACTTTGTACAGTTATCTCATATGAAGAGCGCGAGATGGAGAAAGCGAAGTTGCCTCAATGGAAGCTCTATTCACTTTACAACGGAACCGGGAGGGCTAAATATATTAAGTAATGTGTTAGAGCAAGTACTGTAAATGTAATACTATTGGTCTTTATAGACACAAGTTTCGCCATACCGACCATCGCTCAACTGACGGAATGCAGCATTTGAAATATATGCAAAATCATTTCTGTGGGGCGTAAACATTAAGGACGTACACTCTAATGCCTTTCTGTGAGATCACGTAATTTATCACAGCAAGTGAAATCATTGTTACACAGTACGTTGGATCCATCAGTTGTGTCTGTTCTCCAGAGTTCCTGCAAACCAGTAGTGGAGTCGGACATTTATCAGAGTGGCCGGAATTTTCCCCTCTGGGTGCCAAATGACGAAGAGCAACTGTACCTTCGTGGCCGTTGGTAAAGCGTACGTGAGCAATCCAGCAAATCCACTTCTACTAATGTGTCAAATTTGAATTGGCGAACACATTTCCGAAGAACAACAGGCTCAGGTTCAGTGAACCAAGCAGACAGAGTCGTACCGGACATTGATCTGCGATTGCACATGACCAAGCGCTCCTGCGGAATAGCATTGGTTGCGGTACGGAGCAAAACCCGATAGAATGCAAGACTCTGCGACCTCAAGGAAAGAGTGCCGTTGAGACACTCGTCTTGCTCTTCTGTCTGTGGGTTCTAAGCGATGGTACGACCAGATGCTACGCTCTTTTTCAGAAGGTATGTCCGAAGATCTGATAAGAAAGATGTTCCTTCATCGTTGATTATGTACGACGGTGTTCCGAAGATGGGAAACGGCTGGCATAGGCAGTACATGTTTGTTCCAGAAGTCCTGTCAGGACAAACGAAAGCATTGGGAAAACAGGAGCACTCATCGGTTACAGTAAAAAGATAACGATTGCGACTGTGATGGTAGTGGTCACTTGAAGTCCATACTGGACCTCTCAAAAGGTTGGGCTGCTTTTATAAGTTTGATAGAAGGACAATACGAACGGGGTTTCAATTCACAGGTGGCGCATTTGTTGGTAACACTACATACCTCGTTTATAGAGAATGGACGATAACGAGAGCGGACAAAATGCATCAACCGGACAGCACCAGGATGACAGTGATTCATGTAGGAATTTCAAACCAGGACCCGGCTGTGAAATACCACATTAACTACGAAAAAAGGCGTCAGCAGCTTGTCTAACTTCCTCAAGACGATAAGTGGTGTCATTCCCGATTAGGAGAGAACTCGATCCTCCAGCGCATGATTTTTTTTCGTTCTTTACTTCCGTGTGTTTGATCAAACAAACGCGACTGACCGCTGGCCAGTTACCAGATGAAAGTGTCGCCCGAGGAGATAGTGTCTCCACTTCCGAATGGCTTTTACTGCAGCGTAAGCTTCTTCCCCAACTGAAGAGTGATGCTTCTCACTGTTAGAGATCTCTCGGGAAAAGAGAGCGACCGGTTTGCCGTTTTTATCAAGTGTAGCAGCAATGGAAACATCTGAAACGTCCGTTTCAACGACCAAAGGAACCATCTGGTCGGTTTTAATGACAGCTGCATGTTCTAATTCTTTCTTCAGATTTTCAAGGGCGGCTCGAGCTTCAGCTGTTAATGAAAATGCTCTGTTATATATCAGAGGATGTGCCTTGTCAGAAAACCGACGATCCATTGGGAGTAACGGGCGAAAATTCCGATAACTCGCTGCTGTGTTCTCACGCATTTGGACGGCGCAAGACTTCGAAGAGGTTCGAAACGATCAGGTTCCGGCTTAATAACCCCATGAGACACCTCGTACCCCAGTAACTCAATGCACCTGGAATTAATTGCACTTTTGGAGTCATCAAGAGTAATCCCGGAAGCCTGGGTAATTTCCATAGAGTTAAGGAGATTCTCGACGTGTTCATCGGCCGTTTCCCCGCATATCCTAACATCGTCGATGTATGCAAATGTATCTGGGAGCTCATCTTTCATTAACACCCCATCGACTGTGCGCTGGAAACATGCCATTTCATTTGTGACGTCAAACGGAGTACGACGAAATCGATACGGATTCACACAACTCTCGAATGTAGTGTACGGTTTATCTTCATTCTTTAAAAGTATCTGATATGTCGTTTTTAAATCGCAAGTGCTGAATATCTCATATTGTGCAATATTCTCGACTAGTTCATCGATATTTGGAAAAGGCTAATCGTCCAAGAAAGTAAACCGGTTGATCTTTTAACTGTAATGAACGACCATTCGTTTCTTCCGACGTTTACTGGAGGTAACGAGGACTTGTGGACGCCACGGGAAATTAGATGGTTCGATCACCCCTTTCCTGGGTGGCTGGCCGATTTCACTCCTGATGAATCATTCGTCGTCGCGAGACTGACACCGGTATTTTGCTGCACTGAGCTTGCAATCGGATGAGAGATCGTTATACAAGGAGGACGACAGAAGGCGAGCACAAGATAAGCCACAAAATGAGAAGAGAGGTTTTGGTCCACCGAAAGAGATCTGGACCAACCAGGAACATAGGAAACATAGGGAATTTGATCGGTTCATAGATACTCTTTCTGAAGCAAACTGAAGGAAAATGTCCTACTGTATGACTGGTAAGGTCAGTGTTGCCCCTTGTGATCCGACGCTGAGATTCCAGGACATCCCACTTATACTTCCGAAAAACAGACGAAGAGACGTAACTCTTACTACTCTCCGTGTCGATTAGAACGTTCCAAATGCGTCCGTTAACAACGAGTCGAGTGACAAAATTTGTAAAACATTGTGGAGCCGAAGCCACGACCAGCGATGGTATCACAATTGAGGTGAAAGGATGCTGCTTGGTGTTTGCAAGGGACCCGCAAACCTTTTGAAAATGTTATTTCCACAGCCATTGCAAATAGCTTCGCGTGCGGGACATTTAGAACGCGGGAGTTTAGAATATCCACAGAAGAAACACTTGAATACGAAGGCGACGATTGTAATTGTCTGATCAGAGGTCTGTTCTGTAAGAAGTGACTCCGTATCATGCCTCGTGGTGGAACTACAAGCTGTCGGAGGATTGCTGTGTGTTTGAGATTGCGGAACGCCATTTCTGTTGATCGTGTCTGGTCGTAGGCGGTCTAAAATCTCAACGTATGGTGTCCTGGCAATCTCTGGTGTATGTGGCGACTGAATTCCGGAAGTGAATGTCATGACGCTTCATCACGATCTTACTCTGCCGTAACTGTCTTGAATGTGCACTCATTGGCCAACGACTTAAACCGACGGAAAAGGTGATCGAGATTTTCACCGGAGTCCTGCTTACATGTTGCCAACACTTGTCAGGGGTAAATGTTGAGGCTGAATATAACTATTCTGGGGCGTCTCAACAGTGTCTTCATAGGTTTTGCAATCGGATGTAGACTCGTATACTGGGGTGAAAGTGTGGTTGATTAGACTAAACAGTCTGGATGGATTTTCGGGTTCGAAAGAATCGAGGAAGAGGGGAAATATCCTGACTCAGTGTTCCCACTGTTTCGTAAAACCAGCTGTACATGGGTCCACATTGAATCGATCCGGTCGTGAAAATCGTTATATCGCTGTAAATTGAATAACTTGTCTTCGATTTGGTACAGTCAGCTCAAACAAAGAGCGCGAGAGGGAGAAAACGAATTTGCCGCAATGGAGGCTTTATTCACTTTACAACAGAATCGGGAGGGCTAAAATATCAAGTAACAAATCTGTTAGAGCACGTACCCTAAATGCAATACTATCGGTTTTTGCAGACAAATTACACCACAACGGTACCAACCATATTTGAAGCAGGTGGTCGACAATCTCCTGGTGGTCATCGGTCAGCCAGCCTAACCAGAATTTTGTGCAAGACAACAAGGCATCTGTTAAAACACGCTATCCTCAAGCAATCTTTCTCAAATAACCTTCTTTCTTGTCCAGCATAGCTTTCTTCCAGACCGGTCATGCAGAACCAATATGTTAATCTTCGTGAATAGCTTGACAGACGCCAAAGACAACGGCCACATCTCTGATGATATGTTCAACTTTGTCATAGCCCTCGACCCTGCCCCTTAAGGTCCTTTTGTACATAATTTGGAAGCTTACAGCATCCTAGAAGAGGTTTTCCGCTAGATTACATTCTTACTTGGTAACAGAACTTTTTAAGTAAAAGCCGGATCGGACCTCTTCTCCCATCCTGATCTCGGCTAGAGTTCCTCAAGGATCCATACTTGGCTCACCGTTGTTTCTGACATATCAATCACCTTTCCGTCCCTATTTCAGGTAACGCTTCCCTTTATGCTGACGACTGAAAAATCTGGAATGCTTATAACCTCAACGCATTAAGAATCGACTTCGACCGTAATAAATGCTGCTCAGATGACGAGTCTCTCTGTACATGACAGCAAATATGCACATGCGTCGCTTGGAGGAGACTATGGGACCTATTGTTGATGCATAGTGCACGGAGTACAACATATATATCGAAATTTGCCTGTCGTTCAGTTTATCCTCTTCTTATCGCTACCAGATGGCCGCTAAGAAGTGATTTGGAACGCAACGGTGATAGTCTTTCCTCGCATGGACTGGCGTGTTTTTCAAACGTCTTACGTGGTCTATATAAGATCACCGCTTGAATATACTATTCGAGTCGTGTGCACCGATTTGAAGAAAGACGTACACGCTATTGAACGTATCCAACGAACAGTTACCGAAATAGTCACTGGCCTACGGCGTTTTTCTTCCGAGTCCTGTCTCGAAATTCTTTTTATATCCATTCATTTGAGCTCTAAATACTCCGCAGTGACTCAATCCTTAGCGCGGGACTCAAGTATCTGATAACTGTCGAAGGTGTCACAATCTCTGCAAGCTTCAATCCCGGAAATTTGTTAGGCAACGGTTCTCTTCTTAAAGGGTTATCAACCGCTGGAACGACTTTATATCAGAGGATGTTATCTACTCTTCTAGGAATCTGTTGCAAACAATTAGACTCGACATTGCGTAACAACGATTCTGCATCAGAAGCAGAAGAGTGAGAGACCCGTAACAATTGACGTGTGAAATGGAATGGGATGGAATAAATGCCACAAAATATTATGACAGGACTGTTTCGAAATGTTTTTGGATTCTCATTCACCTAAGGCATTGTCAGACTATTATTTCCCTCTGTTCCTGATACTTTTTGTGATCTTCCATAGCGGTCCTACATCCTGTTTTCAATGAACGCCTTTCAGGTTAACAGGAACCCGTTGGATATCGAAACAGTTAAACTGACGGGTCTGAGTGACTTGGGCTTCCAGCCTCGAACCCGTGTACAAATAGTTGAAATCGCTGAAATCAGTAGTAACACTGCAAGCAAGTAGCCAAATTGGCTATATAAAAACTAATACAACCAAATACATATACGAGGAAGAAAACTATTGTTGCGAAAACGGAAGGCAAAACAATAGTATGGAATGTACTCTCTTTGACCTGTTCTGTCACCCTTGACCTATTACGTTACCACTGATCTATTCTGCTATCTCGTGACCCATCCTACCACCTTGACGTGGTGGTCAGGCCTATGCACTGCGTCGATCCAGAAGACTGCTGACCAGGACTTCGGTCTTACCAGATACAACCTTGTCAGATAGGTCGAAGAAAAACAGTCATACACAAAGCTGATGCACTCGTAGGGTCGTATTTCTCACTACTGACTACGTAAGTCTGCTTAGACAATGGGACATAATCCTATGAGCGCAAAGCAGGACTAGTTTCATGGTTATGGTGCGGATGTCTCCCTATTCAGGAAGGGGTTTAGAAAAGGTCCCCCCAATCAAAGAGCACCCTGATCGCCCAACGGTTGATCGTGACCGCCGTCGTACTATTCAGTGCGGTCGAAGAGAATTCGGTATCGTTCAAGAGCCTCATATAGCTTCGAATACATCTACCACTTTTAACTGATCAAAATCAAACATTAATATCTTATACATTGCACCCTGAGACTAAGCAAGTCTCTCGCTGTCAAGAACTTCAGACTATCAAGCCATTGGCTCCAGGCAGGGTCTCTCAAGGAAACCGTGTATCATGTTGTCTCGCAAATCAGACTTTTAAGTCAGAGAGTCGGGGTGAAGTTCCCAAGCCAACTCCCTCCCGCGACGCAAATGAGAAGAAAGTATCAAAAGTTATCGTTGCCCCGGCAGATTAGTCCACGCATTTTCACCTTCTTCCTTCTGTACCAATTATTAGTCTTTCTTCAAGCCAAAGTAACTGGTGAACGTCGACACTTTTTACACCCGTACTCCAATTAATGGGTCAGTGTGCTTCTTGGGCGAACGCCCGCTTGAGTCTGGGACTGGATGTGTGCTGTATCTCCAACGTGTGCCTCTATGCTCCTAGCATTGTCCTTCATTTGAATTTGTCTTTAAACGATATTGTGGGTCAAGTGCTTTCTGATAACAATGTAGCCGAACCTCACAGTCATGCTGGAGTGGGGATTGTTTTGGGCTACCAGGCAGAGCAGTCTGCCCCATCGGAACTCTGAATGCTCGTCAATTTGCTGTCAGATTTAACACTTCAGTCAAAGTCTGTCGACAGACCGGAAGAAAGTTTGTTTATCGTCTGTATTTGCTCCATTAGTTCAGACTCCGTCAAGACCTCATTCTATGATGCTCTATTCGATCGTCTGGGGATATACCAAACACTCGGATGTCGTTGTGCTTTCTGTTGGTATGATTGCACAACTCGATCGTCTTACTCCGGAGTTGAGGTGGCTGAGTGGTGTTTGGTGTCCGTGCGCGACACGCTGACAGTGGTAATTGGCTGTTACAATCGTGCGCATCTCCCAGACTTCATATATCGAGCAGCATATTTCAGCACAAACTACGCTAATGCGTCACATGGAAACCATCCTGTGTAACTCAACCACAAACGCAAATTGACCACATCGCCGTCAGCTATCGGTGCGGCATTTTATCCTAGGTTGCCGTTCATTTTAACCAAACCGCTTCAACTCAGATCATTTTCTTATAAACGTAAGGTACCCAGTTAGAAATCGGGCGACGAGGATGCGCAAAGCTCGTCAATTAACACTGACAGGTAAGTTGCTCGGGACACAATAGTGGAGTAATCCAAACGAGCGCTGGGTAAACTCTCGATAGGTGTGGCACCCTCTTGTAAAGAGCAATGAAGGTGGATTTCTGCTGGTTCAGCAGATCAAACATCGACCGACTCCCCCTAACTTCGGATATGACGAAGACTGCTGTAAGTTAGGACGCAAAATTACGAAGAAACTACGTGAGGATCTTGAAACTTACATCTTCGGACGAGTCAGAGTTGGAAAAGGCACTTTTAACAAGAAACAGCCAGGTGTTGTTTTCCCCGAATCGTGGCTGCAATGACCGTCGGCAAGTTGTTACTGAGACTGTTTGTGAAAAACATGGTCCACAACTTCCCAGCCTGTCACGGCTGCGTGATAGATGGGCGGAACGTTTTGAGAAACAGTCCAACTGGCCTATGCCAGGTCATTCAATTATGGATGATGGAGATTGTATGGTTAGTCATAACTTTCCCGACGATTTTTGTCGGAAACAGAAATGGCTTCAAAACTCGAAGTATTAAAACGTACCGAATCCCCAGGTCCAGACCTTCTTTCTCCTTCATATTTCAAATATGGTCGTGAGAGATTATCTACACTGACCACATTATTCCGTTGCGCGCTAGAGACCAAAGAAGTCACTTATGACTGGTGCTTATCAGCAGTCATTCCTGTTTCCAAAATAGAGGCCAAGACATCGTGACAACCACAGAGGTGTAGTCTCTATCGCATCCAAGCTGCTCACAGGTTTAAGAATGCTTCTGGAACAAAGAACCTGTTTCGAGAAAAACAAACAGGTTCCCGGCCTGGTCGCGAGTGCACCGATCTCACCATCAGTGTACAACAGACACTGGACCGTTAATATTTCTTTTCTCAGTCAGCAGTTGTGGTATCCTTGGACCCAAAGACTGCTTTTGACTCGGCTACTCGACATACTGCCTGTGGCGGTCCCCACCGCATAAGAGTCCTGGTGAATTATGCCCGTTTGTGTAAGCCGTGTGTCTGACCTGGGTGCAGACTGCGCATTTATGGGCAACTCTCTCTAGCATCCTCCACGTCAGTTGACGTTTGACAGGGATGTGTAGATCACATTTTCACTCTTCGTCAAATTCTGGAACAGCGTCATGTGTACCGCCGGCCAACAATTGTTGTTTTTCTCGACTATGAAGGTGCGTTCGATTCAGTGGATCAATCTACACTTTTAGAGTCGCTCAAACGCAGAGGTGTGCCGACTAAGTACGTGAACATACTGTCGGCACTCTATCCCCGTACCTCAGCTCAAGTTAGGGTTTACGGTGAACTGTCTGACAGTTTCAGCACCATGAGCGGCGTACGTCAAGACTCTCCGCTGACACCATTTTTGTTTAATTTCCTCATAGACGAAATAATGGAGGATTGTCTGCGGCACTCACAAGATGCCGGCGTGGACCTCCTACCTGGTGAAAGACTGACTGACTGATCTTGGTTATGCTGACGACAAGGTGTTGCTATTTGAAAACTTTCAAGCAGCACAAACAACGCAGAACGATACTTCCCGTTCTGCCAAATACTTCGGAATGCGCTTTGCAGCCTCAAAATGCAAAGTGCTTCTGCAGGATTGCTGTGACCACGTAGATTTGATGTTAGATAAAGTAGCCATGGAGGTTGTTGACCGGTTTGTATACCTAGGAAGCTGCATTAGCGTCGGCGGCGGTGTAGGGAATGAAATAGAGGCGCGTATCTCTAAGGCTAGGGCGGTATTCGCTAACTTGAGGCATCTCTGGCGACAGAGGTGTATTTCTCTGAAGCTTAAAGGTCGTGTATATAAGACAACGGTGAGGGCCGTATTACTTTACGGCAGCGAAACCTGGCCGCTCAGGGTAGAAGACGTGAACCGTCTTCAAGTATTTGACCACCGATGTCTGCGTTCAATCGCTGGTATCGGGTGGCATCAGCGCGTAAGTAACGAGGAGGTTAGGAAGCGGGTGTTTGGTAGTGATTGTCAGACGAGTTCTCTTGTCCAATCTCTACGTTTACACAGGCTTAGATGGTTAGGTCATGTATTAAGGATGCCAGCTAGTCGTCTTCCACACCGAGCACTGTTCGCTGACACTGCGACCGACTGGTGTAAGGTGCGAGGTGGTCAGATAATGACCTGACGTAGGGAAATGAAGTCGTTCACCAAGGGGTTGGCCACTGTATATCGTGTTCGTCTCCCGGGCTGGGGCCCTCGCGACTCACAGAGTCGGTGGTTGGAGACTCTGGGTGAGATGGCGGCTAATCGAGCTCAGTGGCGTGAATGTTGTCGTTGTTTGTCCGAGTTGTCTGTGGAGTGAGTGCATTTAATGACGCGGGGTAGTGAACGCCGTAAGGAAGCTGTCTCGCTGATGACACCTTACTCTCACTTTCAGCTCGGTTGTTTGTTTGCAAGGTGTAGGCACCTTGATGTTGAATGTTTGAATCTGGACGTAGTTATTTTCGGTAGTTAGGTCCCTTACCGTCCCCTTCTTTTTCCTTCTCTCTTTCTATATAGGGCTTGCTTTTTCTTCATGTTAGTGTGGCAGTTAAGCATTAGTGTGAACCACCGATGTATTGCTGTCTATGATGATGATGACAGGGGTGTCCGATCTCTCCCTTTCTTTTAAAATTTGTGATGGACCATATCCTGGGAGAAGCACACAGAGGTTCCGAAGATCTCGGATTGATGCATGTACTACTTGGACAGTTTGCTCAAGCAACAGCAATATTAACACCTCTTAGCCCGTTTAACCATCATCTCACCCAACGTTTCCAGTCACCGGCTCCGTCCTTTAGGCCAGATCCTGACGGATGAACCCGACCTACAACAATTTGGTGAACGGCTTCTTTGCTCTTTGCCAGCCATGCACTATTGTTAACGTAGTCTTTATGTTTAGAAGCGGATCTTGTTATGAACCCATAGGTGAAAAGCCGGACAGCATGGGACAGCATTGCTTCAGTTAATATTCGACTCGTTTATTTGTAGAAGCTGCAAGTCCATTGCAGGCGCCATATCGTTATGTGGAAAGGTTATCTGCCACAATATTTCATACTTTTACGAGACAGATGGGCACTATGATGCGTATACTTGCGTTTCCTCGTACAATCGCCTTTATTTTGTCTTTCAGGTGCTTAAATTGGCATTACCATGCATGTACTATTAGCTGTTCAATGAGCACAAATTCGCATCCGGATTTCATCCGGTTCTCAGAGGTCGTAGTCAAAGCCATTGCGACTGCCTGGGATGATAGACCTGTAGATTTTCAATCCGATGGCAAGCCGATGTTGTGGCCACCGAATTTCACTAGTTGCCGAACAGACTTTGACAGGGTCACTGTTCTGTTGAACTTACCTGAAGTTCGGCGTTTTTCACTGGAACCCGGTAAGCTCCTCGTATTGCTGTTATTTTTTGTTGCATTTTTGCACGAATTCTCTTGTGCCTCCCCCACTTAAAATCATTTCCAGCCAGTATAACAAAAGATTGAGACTTTCTCGTTAGAGCATCCATGACCAAGCTAGTGCAAGCTAGATTATAACTAGTTCAGCCACCATCATTTTTACAGATTGGTCAAAATAAAATCTGGTGAGATATCTCATGATGGTATTCATAGAATTCGCCTGAATTGAAGGTAGGCATGTGAACGGCAAAAAATTAAATTTATACCTGGCATGGTAATATGAACGAAGCCGTTTTAGGATGTAATGGACATTGTACAGGTAGCCTTGGTGTGGAAAATCGACGAGCATACAGAACGGTTCCACGAAAATTACAGCCTGTTTACAATGTTAACTGGTTTGTATGCTTAGGCAACTTCCAGTTTCATGACTGCTCACCGATGTGGACAGGTAATCAGCCCGTCGACGAAGTGTGTTACACTGCTTGTTTTCTAATGTGATTGCGGGGTGTTGGAAGAGATCGCATGGTCATAAACCATAAAAACTACTGGCATTCCTTTGGGCAGGATCAAGGAATGCCATTTCTGAGGCTGGGGTCACCACAGTTACCTCCACCGCTATTTTCAAACGATGTCGCATATAATGGTGAGTTACAGATAGTGGTTTGCCCTTTCTCAACCGACGGTCGTCGTACACGCTGTTTTTGATTAGGTTTCCCGCATTATCTGTAGAGCTTTCTTCGTCGCAAAGAAGTCCCAGTGAAGTGTCAGTTTGTTGAAATCGGTGTATACCAGCTTTGAGCGCAGTGTGCATTTGTGGGCAATAATATCGAATGCTTTTCAACTGTAATTGACCGTATCCTGGAATGAACATTCTAAGTGATGCTTCTGTTAGATAGTGAGCTAGGTGATGAGTATGCAAACTGCAAGTCTACTTGGTTCTGCGAAGAACATACGTACCATGCGTGATTAGTCTGTATTGTATATACGTTGCGTTTTCAAAATATAAAGTGCCGTTACAAACTTGAGTTGGCACTGATCTCATTCTTACCACTACAGTCAGGCCGCTGGAGACCATCTGTCACATCGCCCCCTTGGGTATTGTCATCTCATCAGCTTGTAATGATGTTTACACGGTTTTCACAAGGATGACGAAATGACCTAGCGCATTGGGCAACTCTCGTCACTTTTGGCATCGCAGACACAGTTGTCGGTTAAAACAGAGTTTACAGTGTGTGTATGCACTCAGTTTCACTTTATGGATCGGAAACCTGTTTTTGTGGAAGACCTGTCTAAACTCTCGGTACTCGACTGCCGTTGTCTCAGCCTTTTAGCCACCATTATATGGGCTGGCTGTGTAGACAACGTGATGGTCCGTCGGCTCCTAGCCGAGCAATGTACAAGCTAGCGACCGATTACCGAGGTGATAGAGATGAAGCTTTCGCTGGTTGAGCCACGTACTTTGTATGTAGACAGGACTGTGCGCTGTGCATTGTGACTACAGGCTGTTGGAAGCAACCACAGCACTACTAGACGATGACGTAGTCACGGGTTACGGAAACGTTGGCTACCACGTTAAGCAAGGTTGGTAAGTGCAGTTCACCTAGTTGAGGAGTTCGCGACCATCAACACCACTGGTTAGGATCTCTATGACATGGTGGCCAACGACTAGCTTGTATCCGTAGTTTTTGGCCCGCCCTCTTTCTGATTTTACATTGTTTTCTCCTCTTTTATCCTACATTTACACTTGTTTATTACTTTACCACTGTCAAAACCAACGGCGGCCCAGTCCGCGGCAACCATGAGTATGGCTCAACACTAAAAATGATGTTAATAAGCGTTGTGCTTGCAGCTTTGTGGTTGTTGTCTCTTGCGGATTTTCAATTTTCTTGTATATTCTTCTGTTATGCAGCTTATTACCGTCCGGGTCAACGCAACCAGAGTCGCAATGCTTATAATTATAACTCAATGCTGAAATTGTGTGTATTTGTGTGCACGCTAGCATCGCCAAGCTTACATGCTGTTTTAATCGGTAGGGCTGTGTTGGCTGGAACTTCAGCTTTTCTACTGGACAAAGACCAGTTACCCCCATGTGCTTTTATGTCGTACTACTGTCTGTGCAGGAGTGCTCAGACAAAAACTTAACCCTGTGAGTATACAGCGGAACAGTGTTTACGATTGTAACGCCTTTATCTTTTACGTGCAGAAGAAGGAGGTTAGAAGAGGTGCCTTCAAGTAAAATACACTCCGTTCATCCAACGGTTGACCGTGGCCACTGGCACGTTATCTTATGTGGTTAAAAAACTCACATTACTCACCGGAAGCTTGATATAGGTTTCAATGTCTACTGTGCACAGCAGCACTCGAAATGAGGCGTCACTGTCCTATTCATCTTGTGCCCCTGGTGAGTTGGTCTCTCATTTTCACGTAAGTTGAACCACTGAGTCGTCGGCCTTGGATGAAACTCCCCAAGAAAGCCCCATTTCTTTTGTCCTACAGGCCAAACTGTCTACCCAGAAACACCAGCTGGGATCCTTCAAGCCAGTCCGGAACACGATCATGAACGTAGAACACTTTCTCTTAGGACATCAAAGTGCGTACATCACTGGATCACTGGAGCACCGGGTGGCCGGAACGCCGACTCTCGTTGATCACGATGGAACCACGTCTCTACGGCTCCGATATCACAGTCTTATTTGAGGCGAGCTTTGGGAAGCAAGCACTGGGCACACCCACTGAATGGGTTGCCCGACAGAAGGTATCCGAGAGCACTGTGTTTCGCAGTCGTTAATCATGTCCATTTTTTGATGAGAAACGGGCCGCACAATATCAGCTCTCTGACCATGTTTACGCTCCTGCGACGCAGTCGAGGTAAGTCTGCCACTTTTCATAACGCTTACGATCCAGCAGTCTGTTACATTAATGATACGAAGAGTCAGTTCCATGATCAGCCGTCCGCCACAATCCGCTTGACACCGGTGGGTGACCGGTTTTCTGTTCCAGGCGACTTCACCACGCGGGTTGGGTGCGATTCAGCAACCTGACTGGAAGCCCTCAAACCCCACGGCATTGGTACAGTCAGTGAAGACGGTAACCGTCTGTCACACTTCTGTGTTACTCATGAGTTTCCCATCACAGACGTGTCTCTAACCGGACGCCAACAATATCTTGAAGTGGACTCACCCATGAAGCGGTCACCGGCATTCGCTTGATTATATGATCGTACAACAGCTCGACGTTCGCGAAGTGCACCTCGCGCAGGTGATGCTCGGAGGTTGAGTGTTGCACGATCCATAGGCTGGTCGCGACCACATTGGTTATTCATACTTGTGGTCTCGATTGTTTTATTTCATCCAGACAACGACGAAAATCGAATGTTAAGATGCTGGGGAACTGAACGTCAAAGACGGCGTTCCAGCGTGCAGTTGCTGCTCGTCCGAGAAACGCTCTTGTACCCACTGTTCCTCTCAGTTCACGGCAACCTCTCGACAGCAGTCATCGAGGTGGTCACTATTCAGCGCCAGCATTGTCGGGATTGCTTCGACGACAACGATACACTTATCTCGAGTTTGATATGAAGGAAGAATACGCGGTTTGCACAGTGGACTCAAGCAATGAAAGCAAACAGATTCCGTTGTTTTCGTCGTCCACTCGCCGAACGATATTATGGAACCCAGAACGGCTGGTAGAAAGAGCGAGGTGGGTCGCTGTAAGGCTACGCTAACCACCGACACCACAAGGAGTCTTGCCATTTCAATAATTCTCATTTTGGCCTGTCCGTTCAGTCTACTAAAACATTGATTAATGAAAACTCTTTCTTTTTGTGCACACAACCAGAAGACATCACGAAAATCTGGTGCAATCACTTTGGCAGTGTCGGGGATCTTTCAGTTGGTTCACTCCATCTTGGGACTAGAACCAGTTACCAAAGAGCCCTAGGATGTCCCCGTCGTACCTTTATTTAAAGGTAGGGGGAGCAAGCGAAACTCCGGTAGTTATTGGGACATCGGTCTACTGAGCTACGCTGGGAGGGTTCTAGCAGGAATCCTGCTGAACTTACTCAATGCTTCTGCTCAGTCGCTCTCGTCGAATGGGACTTGTCTGTATGATGGCTGACGAACAGATTCCGGAGCAGCTTCTGTACGATCAACCGGAGGCAGGTAGGTGAAATCCTGACAATCAGAAGCTGTGGCATCAGGATGTTATCCAAGCATTTTTTTCTCACCGTGATATCGATATTTTATCTTGAAGGGACATTACCTTGAACCGGACTGCCTGGAGTAATAAGATCCGGGAAGGTGTCCGACGGTTCCATGGGAAACAGCTACGCGTTTGCGAACTCAGACACGCGATGCTTAAAGAAATTACTGGTGTCGTAGGTCGTGATGACGTGACCATGTGAATGCGACAGCGAATTCACGTAGTCTTAACACACTGTCGATAAAGAGACGGGGTGTGCATTTGGCTCAAGTAGGTCAAGCCGAGTATAGTTTGTTGTTTCTGCCAACCATTTACCGCATTGTGTGGTGAATCACTGACTCCCCCTTTCAGTGGCCTAGGTTTTGTTGACCTTCAGCCTCTCCTCTGCTTCAGCGTTGTTGATACACCATATGATGAGGTATTTTTGGTTCTTAGTCCAGAATTGACCTTTTTCCTTCTAATCTTATATAGATAACACTAGTATACGTTCATACGTTACACTTCTTTACGCTTTACACTTCCACTGTTTGTGCTGGATTTCACCATAGGCTTCTCCGTATGTTTTATTTCCGGGTGATGAAGGTTTCCCTTTCATACTTGCCTACCATGTGGCTAACTTGCTTTTTTATGCTGGACCACAGGGGCCTTCAATTACACGCCTCTCGGCGTTGTTCTTTCGGGTTCACAGTGAATTCAGGGCGCGTGAATGGAACCGAAACGGCGCGAAACACTTGTTCTAAGTTATATGCGGAGACGTCCTTTGGCTTTGACCACTGTAACGGACTATTCCTGGAACATATGCTGCCAGCTGTGCCTAAACCACTTTCACTTCATAGAGTCTCTCTTTTTAGAATAGACTCAACAGTAATTCAATCTGGCATGTTGTCAAACTGATCACATGGCAGTGTTGATTCATCCAACAGGTAGACTAATAGACGTATTTGATTTAAATATTTGTATGTTTGGTTTATCATACTGTACTTAATACGCCGGATTGGAGGTGGAATAGAGGTGACACTTCACTAAGGTTTAATGAGGTTTTATCTACATCACCGCCATCCAGGAGCTGCCTTGCAGTACTACAGTTCGAACCGTCGTTCACGGCAAGGGTAGCTACGAGTGTCCTTGAGAAAAATCAAAAGGTTAAACTTGAGTAAGAAAATCCACATAGAGGGCACGTTCACTGTAAGACGGTATATCATGTATCATTTCAACCCAGCAATTTGGGTGATCATGGGGTACCAAACGAGGCAGGCGACGCTTATCAACACTCAGTAGAACAGTCGGTCATGTTTTGGTGACCGAGTCCTTGCCGGAGCCCCTCTTGGTCGGCGCCCTCAACAAATAATGCCCTGTGCAATAACTGCTCAGATAGCACGTGGACTAAGTGACAAAACCGTCGTGTGCTGTGCTTTCCTTCCACTTAACCGATTGCTGGCGTATCTGGGGTTCTTCTGACTACGCGCTGGCAAACGGCTGCTTTGACCACGTAATAGTGCCAGATGAAGCAGGTTAATTTATGGATAATTTCAGCTCGAAGCCCTCTAACTGACTTCGGGCCAAGGTCACTCAGTATTTTTTCCCATGATAATGATGTGTTTGGATGTTATCTCCATCACCGGTCCACATCTGTTGAGTTGGTATCCTGTGCAATCGCGCGTAGTTCACCAAGATAAAAAGAATTACCGGCACACCAAATTCAGTTTATGTAACAGATACAAGACTACGGAGTCCATTTATGACTTTCGACTATGCTTACAAACGTTAACTCATCGTGTCTTCATTGTGCTTCCTTTTTGCGTATATTAATGCTGAATTGTTATCCTCACACCACCTAACGTGACATGTCTATCTTTGCTGTCTCCTTACTCTAATCATTCTGACAATCAACGAAACACTTCTGATTTGAATGGCTATTACCATGAAACTGTCGGTTTTGATCACATTTATGTTCAACAATGAATAAGTCCTAGTAGTAACGTGGAGAAGCTTATAATTGATCATTCTACCTCGTTCACCTATTCGTAGCATCAACCAGCAATGCTTGTCACTCAAACCTCAAATCGGACTCACGTTCTACAGAACTCCGTGAGTTGGGCAACCAAGCCTGGCGCGCCAATGATGTAGCCATTGCTTTGACTTTGTACACCAAGGCGATCTTCTACGCCTCAGCATCAGAACTTAAAGCACTGGCTTTCGCAAACCGATCGTGCGTTCTGGCCCGTTTAGGAGCATATTCTGCGGTGCTTGAAGATATTGATCGCGCTATCCAGGTGAGCGCAGGTTTCTGGTCTTTAGGGCATGTGTTTTTCATGAGGCCTGCTTTGGGTTGTTGCTTAGTGTCTATTGATCGTGTCTGCCACTTCCTGCGTTTTGTCGCTTAACAGTTTCACTACCCTTCCGGTCAACTATGTCGTCTATTGGTTCGCAGAGCTCAGGCGTTACTGAATCTGAAAAATGTGAATGAAGCTTACGTAGCATTCTTGAGAGCAAAAGAACTTCTTAATAACGTTTCGGAGAATTCCGTTGGTTTGACCAAACTGATTGAAAATGGACTGAAACAGTGCGATGTTATTTCTTCTCGGTCTGATGCCAGTGGTGATTTTTCCCGTGTGAGCCGTGTCCCACCTCTCTATGTACGTCATCCAAATCCGCCTGTCCCATCGAGTTTTACCGGAGCGGAAGGAACCGCTGGAGGACCGCAATCCAATCTAGCGGTTACAACCTCTAATCAGTCGGACATGTTCAAAGTTTCCTACCTTGATGAGACGGTGGAGTGGCAGGTGGTTGCCAATAAACTAATAAAACCCGGTGAGCATCCTGCTTTTCGCTTTTGGTTTAGTGTCTATTTTGGACGTCAATAATTTTGTTTCAGAAATAGACTGGAATGTGGTCACTTTAGGTGGTTACGTTTCCCCTGTTGCTTGCGATAGGACACTTGTATAACCCTAACAGAGATGCAGTTATCTGCGTTTATAGTCTATCATGTACCGCATGATAACTCGTTCACCGATTCGTTCATATAATTATCACCTCAGGCTAGCTTCTGTTGGCGAATCATTTGCTAATCCTTAGTGGTGCTTAATCTTATACGTTGTGGATCCCCCAACCATTAAAACAAAGTCTTTTGAATTTTGAGCTTACAAGTGTGCCAGTTCACTTCTAGTACCTCGCTTCGACTGGCATGTTGTGCAGCTTCAGGTCAAGTGGTGTGAGAATGTTTACATTTTTATTGTTCGTGCCGTGGTTTAAAGAGCGATACGGTGTGATGATCATAACTGAATTCGGCGAACCTGTCAGCTATCAAGACTGCCAAAGTTTCCGCTTTGGTCTTGTTGTGTACATAGTTACTCTTCCGGTCCATCATGAACTGGTTTGGTTGCTACTGTAAAATTCAAACCTGAAGCCACGACACTACTTTTTCGCTAATCTCACACCGCATCGTCCGTGTGTGTCAGTATAAACAAATCAGAGCAGGTAAGTGAAATATTTTACCGCTGACCGCTCGTCTCTTTTCTTATCCAATTCAGCTCTCAGACTCTTCTCAATCTCCGTTTCTAGAGTAGATACGACTAATCACAGTAGGCTTGTCTCGGTAGGTATCACTTTCTACGTCCTAGCTTTCGGTCTCAATTGCCTTCTGTTCAAACCTAGGTTCTAAAGAGTCAGATCATCAAGCTGCTTTTGCTGGGTTGCGAGGCTTTGTATCACGGTGATTGTATCTCTCACGTGTTTTGATTATCCTGAATTCGGTCTGCGTTCAGTGGATCGTATCGAGCGGCACCGACAGATGAGTAGAAGTAAGATTAGATAGCAGGTATTTAGTGATGACGGTCAAATACGTCATCTTGTCAGTCTTTCGTGATGCACAGACTTTGGTGTTTAGGCGATTTACTAAGATTGCTAACTAATCCTCTGCAGCTCCGATCATTATTTGACGTTCCCGCAGATGAGTAGCGTAAAAGACAAGGTGGACAAATTTTAGTGACTTGGAGAAATGGGATCGGTCATTACCGGACTTTTCACTGTCGCTAAGACTTTTCTGTCGCATTGAGGACGTTTATTAGGATGGATTATTGCTTGGATTGAATTCCGTGAATACTGCCGTTATTTAAATGAGCTTTTTTTTTGAAGCTAATGGAACAAAGGAAGTGGTGCTATGAAATCCACTGGAAAACTGTCTCACAGCCCCTTTGTTCATCACTCTCTCGTTACTTCTTAGTTTGGCTCTTTCTCATGGTTGTGTGACATTTATATCAGTGTGATCAACCACTACATTGTCGTTTGGGTTCATGCTGGTTAGAGCATTGCTACTTTGTTGATCTCATTCTGTTCAGTCAACAAGCGATTCACTCACTGTACTTGAACTACTCTCTTCCAGCAAAATGTAACCAGCGTAAGGTCTCCATCGTAAATGCCTACGTTTAAAATTCTGCTTTCTACCCAGGTGTACTGCGCGTTCTGGCTGCCAATGGCCCATACACAGTTCGCGAGTTGGTAGACTAGTAATTAAATGCAAAGTGTGTATAACAGCAAAATGGTCAAGTTATGATAAAACGCCCGGACTATTTTAATGATTGTTCCTCAGGTTTTGGCTGATGTACTGAATACCGAATTGCTCTCCAATCGCGCATTTAGGATTGATAAAACTTGGGCCAATCGGAATAGCGGTCACGGCAAGGCAGAGACTTGGGTGAACGTAGTCAGTGTTAAGCAAACTGAAACAATTGGTGTAATTTACTTTGCATATCGTAGTGCTACTGACCGTGAATATCGTTCGCTCTCTTATTGGATAGCACGGCCTGATAGAAACTCATTACATCAGTACAATTCGCGACATGGCGGTTGGCCCGTTGTGTTAGTGCCCCTAACTGGTCGCAGGACAGTCTTCTTGCATTGTGGTCTAGACTGCAAAGGCGTTTGTATCTGTTCACTGCTATACGTGGTAGGAACTGGGTTGTGTATGTAGAATACTGTACGTGACTTGAGTTCGCAAGAATGAAAGTGAAATCTGGGTGTCAGTTTAGGGTTGGTTACTGCTGTGCAACATGGTGCGTATATTGGTCAACAGTTGCATAGTTTCATATGGTTTCTGTTTTGTTGAATTACATGGGGCAGTGCGCTCTTTATTGCTAGTCCTGTATTACATAACGTGCTTCGTTGATTTGTCGGCAACTATTTTGTTGGGGCATGTCGTGATTTCTGGAACCTTATATTAACAGTTTCAGGCGGCTGTTTAACTAACTGGATCATGTTTATGTGGACAGTGGACTAACTGGGCTGCGGTTCCGGACTAATCGAGACAGATAGGTCAACAGTTTCCACTGCACCTCTGTGTTGTTTCCAGGAATGGATTCCAGCGGAGGTTTATTGTGCTTCAAATGGATTTCTCGTAAATAGTAATCTATTGCAGTCAAGTCAACGGCAGTACTTTCAAAGCGTAGTGGATTAACTCTTTGATGCCTCAATGCTGTAACATCTCATCTCTTTGTTTACGCTATTGCGGCACTGTTTGTCACTGGTCATTTCAAAGCGTTTCAGCCGGTAGTCTGGACAGTTGTAACGTCGGTGACTTAACTGTGAACAATTAACCAACCGGTCACTGGCAATCTTGTAGTTAGCTGTTTGCCCTCAGGTGTTTGAAAACTTTGGCAGTCTGAGGAGTTTTTTCTTTGGCATGGGTGGTTGTAAACTGTTCTGTTCGCATTTCACTAACAGGACGCCTTGAAAAAAAAGTACCCTACTACGTATGGAACCGCAGCTCGGAAGACGAAAATGGTCGGATAACATTATTTATTACACTCTCTTCAGCAACGTACGTGCACTCTGTAATGTATATCAAACCAAACGAATCATATTAAGTTAGAACACTGAACAGAACAGAGGTAGTAAACCATATGGTCAAATCATTCGAGGCCAAGCCAAATTCAGCGTTACTTTTGAGTGCTCTGTTTCAGATGGGTGACTAACATAGCTTCGACCAGCTTCAGCAGACGTGAACTTGGATTACATAACAGATACAATTGGGTGAATCTGTTTTATGCCTGCTTTCGATTAAATAACGAGTGAACGGTGTTGTTGCCAGTCGGCTGTGAGCCGTACTTTTCAATCGTTTCTGTGAACCCGTTCAACTACCCACACAGGAATATACCATTCGGATGGTCAGATTCATTTCAGTTCTCTCTAAAAAGCAGGTATCGTATCTGTATTTGAATTGATAAGTACATTGAGAACTGTCGAGTATTGATTTACTTATGTTCGTAGTCGGCAGTGGTATCGGTTGTGTGGTGTCTGGTAATCACAGCAAATCCGATTATCACATTTAGTCTCCAGCAGGTCTGTTCGAAGGACCCAGTACTCTGTATGACAGCTAATTGATGTGGCGTGTGTGTACAATTGTGAGGTTCAACGGGTATTTATTCTCCGGTAGTGTTTTTGCCAAGATTTCGAGGTACTCACGTGAAGCCTCCGGCCCAGTAGGCGTTCTAACAAGCGCCGTCTTGTCTGGCGTTGGCTGAAAGCTTGCGAAATGCAAGTATTACTCTGTGCATGGTTTGTAGCATACAGAACGTCTGTTGGAGTTATCCGGAAAATGCGTGAGTAGTTATCAAGGAACATCGGTGATTTGTTTCGCTCCGTCTCTCAGGTCAAGCCCAGGTTTTTGTGTGAAATGTCGGAAATCTTCATAGTCTAATGAGTATGATTAGGTTGGGGAACAACGAATAAACTATAATCAACTTATCTTCCGCAAAAGTGGGTGGTGATTAAAAAGTCCACACATTTTTGCGCCGCCATCATTAGGAAAATACCGGCCGGAATTGACCCCAGTGATGTTCCCATTGAAACACCGTCAGCTTATGGATATGAGTAGACTAGGTTATGTTTTGTTATTTAATTAAACTAATCCGCTGGCATGGGTAAAAGTGTGTTGTGAGATAAAACAAAATCACAAATGACATCCACCGTCTGTTACACAGGAGCATTTGCAAAAATTGACCGTACATCCAGTGAGCACGTATATAATGTTGAGATTAAGCTCTAGTTCGTTAGTAAGTTAGGAAGTGGCTTTTACATTGGTTATAACCAGTGAGTTTTCGATGGCAGTATCACTTCATTTAACCGCTTGACTTCCTTATGGTGAGGAGGATTGGACATGAACATTGGAGGATGTGCAAAGACGCCAGAGTTGCAAATTTGAGGTAGGCCGTATAGCCGCGGCGTGCTAGAGCCAAATAGGTTTCAAACACGTACTGTTTCTCAGCAACAAATCCGTGTGTCGAAAAATTGTAATTCACTACAACCCTGTTTCTCCAATAACTGGCTGATGTCTGTTGTGGGATGCGGTTGAAACTTTGCAGGAGCTGCAAGCACAATATTCATTTCCTCACTTTTATTCATAACATTCGCACCAGAGCCATTATCTGGTCTCAGAGTAATTATCGTTACAATTTTTTGAAATTATTTAGCGACTGAACTTGGTCATCGGTCAACAACGATCGATGGTGGACCGGAATATAAGAGGAATCGTGAGCAGTACTAAAAAATTGGTTTTCAGCCACACCTGATTGTCATTGAACATAGGTATTAAATCACAGCTGGTCATACAGATTTTCCAGTTCCACCAAAACTGTATTGAGTTTTATAATCTAGTCCTAGCAACAATTCCTCAACCTGCGTTCTATTTTTTTGTCATTTATCACCTGATGTTTTCTCTCGTTTTATCTACGGTACAACAGAGCTGTAGTCAACATCAAGTAAGGCTTCTTTGTTGACCGGTGTTGTCTCTTGTTCGTTCAATAACTGCATGCTTACATTGTTTGATCACGTCTTTTTTATCTCATCGCATTCCTAATTCAGTTTGCGGGTTGATCAACATCTACCTTACTTTCCAGGGGATTTGATTCTCATAGATACACCTTATGCTCGTCGAGTACATGATGATAAAGTCTTCGATTACTGCTACCGCTGCTTCCGACGATCGATCAATCTGATTCCTTGTCGTGGTTGTTCCGAAGTACGTTTTTTGTTGAACTGTTTTAGGAGGCCATTTTTATCACTGCTGTGTGTTCTCATGTCCATGTTAAACTTTTTTGACAGTACGAACCATAAGCCTTCGGTGGATGCTTTACGAACCAATTGACTCCTTTCAGCAGCACATGCGTTGTTTAAATTCTTTATACATATGTGTTAGATGTAACGGCATGGTTATTTTACGGTGCACGGTCCACCCATTTACGGACACACGCAAATGACTAACGTAACTTGTCTAATAACCTCATTGATCGTTGTTCAGTTTTGTTCGATATGTTGTTAGCTGACTTCATTTTCAGTAGCTTTTCTGGCCTGATTTTATCGATACGTCTTTATAATTTTCTCACACTGCGCTATTTTCGTGGGTTGCATTGTTCTGATATGTCATCATCATCCTCTTCATCGCAGATAGCAATACGTCAGTGTGAACTACTGATGCCTAACTGCCACGGAAGCACGAAGACGGAGGAAAGCAAACCCTACATAGGAAGAGAGGAGGAAAAAACGAAGGGGACGGGAAGGGGCCTAACTACTGAAAATAAATATGTCTACATCCAAACATTCAACGTAAAGGTGCCTACACCTTGCAAGCACAACTAAGCTGCAAGTGAGAGTAAGGTGTCATCAGCGAGACAGCTTCCTTACGGCTTTTACTACCCCGCGTCATTAAATGCACTCACTCCACAGACAACTCGGACAAACAACGACAACATTCATGCCACTGGGCTCGATTAGCCGCCATCTCACCCAGAGTCTCCAACCACCGACTCTGTGAGTCACAAGGGCCCAGCCCGGGAGACGAACTCGATATACAGTGGCCAACCCCTTGGTGAACGACTTCATTTCCCTACGTCAGGTCATTATCTGACCACCTCGCACCTTACACCAGTCGGTCGCAGTGTCAGCGAACAGTGCTCGGTGTGGAAGACGACTAGCTG